>PVLD010034232.1:0-12877 GCA_004027595.1 Dinomys branickii | reverse complement strand
ATAGGAAATAACCTTCCAGTAGATTTAGTGTTTGTTTTAATATTTAGACCTTTGATTCATTTTTACTTTAATTTAGTGCATGGTGAGAGGCATAGGTCTAGTTTTAGTCTTTTACATGTGGAAATCCAGTTTTTACAGCATCATTTATTAAAGAAGCTATCTTTTTTCAGTGATGGTGTTTGATCCCTTTGTCAAAGACAAAGTGGCTGTGTGTGCTGAGGCTGTTTCTGCCTCTTCTCGTCTGTTCCACTGATCCTTGGGTCTGCTTTTGCCAACACCATGCCATTTTTATCACTGTAGCTCTGTAGTATAGTCAAGGATTATTTTGCCTTTATTGCCCAGAACTGTTGTTTTTCCTGTTATAAGTCTCTTCTGATTTCAAATGAATTTTGGGAATATTTTCTCTAGTTCTGTGAGGTATGCTATTGGTATTTGGATTGGGATGGCATTAAAACTGTATAACAGACTTAGGAGTCTGGCCACTTTCAGTATATTGGTTCTTCTTATCCAAAAGCAAAGGATATCTTTCCATTTTCTGACATCTTCTTCAACCTTCTTTTTCAAAATACTGTAGTTTTCAATATAAAGATTATTTAACATCCTTTGTTAGACTGATTCATAAATATTTCATTTTTTTTGAGCTATTGTGAAGGGTGTGAAACAATAAACTCTCAGTGAGTTTGTTGTGTGTGTACAGGAATGCTATAAATTTCTCAGCGTTGACTTTATATCCAGCTATGCTGCTGAATTTGGTTATTAAATCTAGAAGTCCATTGGTGGAGTATGTGGGGTCTTCTATATACAGTATCATGCCCTCTGCAAATAATGATAAGTTAACTTCTTTCTTTCCTATCTGTATTTCCCTCTGCAAATAATGATAAGTTAACTTCTTTCTTTCCTATCTGTATTACTTTTATTTCTTTCTCTTGTCTACTTGTTCTAACTAATATTTCCAGAACTATACTGAATAAGAGTGATGATAGTAAACATCCTCATCTTGTGCCTGATTTTATAGTGAAAGTACTCAGTTTTTGTTCATTTAGTATGATGTTGGTTGTTAGCTTGTCATAGATGGCTTTTATCAGATTGAGATAAAAGACCATCTATTCCAATTTTCTGTAGGGTTTTTATCACGAATGGGAGTTGGAATTCATCACATGCTTTTTCTATGTCTATTGAAATGATCCTGTGATTTTTATCCTTGGCTCTGTTGATGTGGTATATTACACTTTTGACGTGCATCTGAAGAACCATCCCTGCATCCCTGGAATGAATCCTACTAGGTCATCGTGTATAATCTTCTTGATGATTTGCTGTATTCTGTTTGTCAGTATCTTATTGAACATCTTTGTGTCTATGTTCGTCAGGGAGATTGGCCTGTATTTTCTCCTTTTTGGTTGGGTCACTCTGGTTTTTGTGTCAGGGAAAACACTTTCCTCCATGAATGGGTTTGAGAGTATTACTGCTCTTTCAATTTCATAAAAAAGAGTTTGAGGGGTGGCGGCATTATATATTGTCTAATGTTTTGTAGAATTCAGCAGTGAATTCATCAGGACCTGAGCTTTTCTTTGTTGGTAGGTTTTCAATTACAACTTCACTTTATTAAAGAGCTTTGCACAGCACAAGAAATTACCAACAGAGTTGTTAATGAGTTATTGAGGAGACAACCCACAGAGTGGGGAAAAATTGCCAGCTCTTCCTCAAATGACTAATATTTAGAATGTATAAAAAACTGAAAAAGATCGGCCCCCTCAAATATAAAGATCCCATCCAAAGCAGGCATCTGAGATGAATAGACACTTCTCAGATGAAGAAGTATAAATGGAAAATAAACATATACAAATGTTCAGCATCACTGGTCATTTGCGAGATACAAATTAAAGCAACACTAATATTCCATCTCAACCCAGAAAGCTTGGCCATTGTCAAGAAATCAGCCAATAACCAATGCTTAAGTGCCTGTAGGGTAAAGGGAATCCTTCTCTGTTGTTGGTGGGAATGTAGACTGGTACAACCACTGTGGAAATCAGTGTGGAGATTCCTCAAAAAGCTAAATCTAGAGGTTCCAGTCAACTCAGCTGTCCCTCTTCTTTGTATTTTCCTGAAAGAATTAAAAGCATCAAACCACAGTGATACACGCACATACATGTTTACAACGGCCCAACTGGTAATAACTAAATCTTGGAAACAACCCAAATGCCCATCAGCCGATGAATACATAAAGAAGTTGTGGGTTTGTAGAATGTAATGGAGTACTACCATGCCATAAAGAGGGATAAACCTGAGACATTTGTAGGTAAATGGACGCACCCTGAGACTGTACACTTAAGTGAAATAAACTGCACACACGTGTTAATATCACATTGTTTTTGTACTGTGAGCACCTCAATGTGTAAACAAGGAACAAAATGTGTAATACGTACTGGGAAATGTAGAAAATGTTCAAATGGGAAGGGAGACTAGGGAGGAGAAGGTGGGAAGCAATGGCAAAGGAAAAGAAACCGAAAAGAGAATAAAATGTATCCAAAGCTTTTCTAAATAAGGAGGGGAAGAGAGCTTGAAGGGAGGGGGGGAATGGAGAAAAAAGAAGAATTAACATATATTATTTTCAGTTCAAAATTCTCTACGATGAATGTGATCATTGTGTATTACTAAATTCTACCAATAAAGTTACTTACTTAAAAGACTATGAGAAAAAAGGCAAAACAGAAAAAAATTTTGCCCATAGATTGCAATTGCGGTTGACAAATTCATTGCTATAATTATTTAATTAAAAATTCAATACAAGTAGAGCCTTACAAACTTTCTTTTATTCAACACAATTGCAGTATTTAAGATATCTCCTATGTCATAACTGACATCACTGGATCATTTTCCTGTGAAGGGTAATTCTGCATTTTATGGGTTTATGTGGTCTTACAAATAATTGATATAATGCCATTCTCAATGCTGCAAAAATGTGAGAAGAGGTTATGTGAATATTGATCTCAGTTGATATCTGAAATATGGATGAGTTCAAAGCAGAAGTTCATTGAGAAATATTTATAAGCATTAAGTATTGAAATAACAGGCTGCCTGCCCCAGTTGTACATCCAAGCTGTTGCCATATTCCTATATTCTGATTTTTGAAAATGAGAGCAAGATACAGTCAGGTACATAGAGGATGAAAAACTGGCTAGTCACCTTGTTTTGCAAAAGCAGCTAGTGCTCTGTTTGTTATAAGCATCTACTGCTCTTGGTATAGGGGTCACAAACTTGGCGTAACTCCATCCTTTCTTGGTGAATAACTTCTCAAGGATTCCTGGCATACTGTAGCCCTCACCTACAATGACGTCTTTAAAGGCAATTGTTCCATAAAGATCTTCAATAATGTCAGGAGAAGATTCAGGTCGAGCTTCAGATAAGATCTTGGGGTCAATCAAAGGCTCATCGTTTATTCGCTTTTTCCACATTGGGGGCTTTAGGTACCATGCTCCATATCTGATCTTGTCATGCTTTGGTTGATAGGGCTTTTTGGGTTTCCAGAGTTTTCTCTCAAAGTCTAGTTCCTGTGTGGTGAACATAACCTCCTTCACTTTCTTAATGACAGTTCTTTTTTTTTTTTTTCTGGTGATACTGGGGATCGAACTCAGGAGCCTGAGCTTGCTAGGCAGGCGCTTATTCCACTGAGCTATATCCCCAGCCCCTCCTTCACTTTCTGTAGCCCCTTGCAGGAGGAAGCGTATGTAATTTCTTCATTTGGTTCTCCTCATACGTTGGTTTGAACTCAAAACGAATGTCGAATTGTTTCAGCAGGAAATCTTCACTGATGCCGAAGTCTCCCAAAGTAACGACCCACCCGCAGAAGTCGCGAACTGCTTGTGGCATGTACCTACGTGGAAGAGAACTGAGGAAATACAATGAGCTTACCTTATCTTCCTGAAGCAAGCTGTGCTGACGTGACTGAGGAATCTCTGGAAGTCCAGGCAAGTCTTTTGAACGACCCTCTTTGGAAACCTTGGTGGGTTTCTTGGTTCCTTCCCTGAATGCCTCGCAAGAATCCCCTGTGTCATCTGGCTTATGGTCCGGGTCCAGTACTTCGAGTGCCTTTTTCAAGAGATCTTCAGGGACGTCTTCTTCCAGAGTGGACAAGAGAGCTGAAGGATTATGGTTCACGTACTCCTCAAAGTCATGCATGAATGTTTTACGTGCTAGCTGGGCTGAGGAGACAGTGGGGTACAGGCTTTTTGTGTCCTTGGGCGGCTTTCGCCTGCCCGTTTTGGTGCTAGGCTGAGGGACTTTGTGAGCGATCAGTGGGAGAAAGGCTTCCTTGGTGCCACGAATGATCAGATCTTCGGAGAGTGGAGAACATTTCCTGAAGTCATCTAGACCTTCCTTCACAAATCGCCAGCGCCGGCTGTCCAGAGAAGTGGGAAACTGGAAACGCTTGTTCTTGTGTTTCGCGAAACTCTTGGAAGGCAGGTGCTCTTTCCACCAGGGTTTGCACGTCATACCCAGAGGCATTGGCTCCAGCACCCGTGGCTGGAAGCGCCACCTCTGCTCCACCATGGCGGCCGTTGTTGTGCAGCCACCACCAGAGTGTTGGTGGTTTGTTTGTTGCCAGAATCTAGGGGCGTTGCTAAGTGACTAGGGCCATGCGCTGGAATTCTTTGGGGATTGGCAGCCAGAGAGCCCGCGCCCCTCCCCCACCTAGTTCCATTTTCTCCTGCCTCCCTTGTGTGGACATAACACTTGATTTCTCTGCCCCACTTCGGACGTATAGACATTGAATGCACGTCTTTATGTGTGCATATATTTTCATTACCCTTGGCTGAACTTTAGTTGGGAGTCCCATGGTGAAATCATGAGGGGTGTGTGTTTAATATCAACCATGAGACGTTTCTCGAATATTTCTGTTTCTTTTTTAGATTGACATAAATGATGTGTGTGCATCACGTAAAACATTTTAAGTGTACATATATGTGTGCATGTATGTAAGTATAGAGATAAGTGCACATATTGTGGAATGACTAAAGCTAGCTAATTAACATATGTATTACTTCACACAGTTATCATCTGGTGGTGAGAATACTTAACATCTAACTCGGTACCATCTTTCGAATGTACAACCTACCATGACAGTCACCATGTATGCAATAGACCTGAACTTACTCGTCCTATCAACCTGAAATTTTATATCCTTTTGATATGCAGTTATTCTACTTTGTATTTCTTCCAGCAGAATTCTGATTCTCCTATACACTTCCATCACTTAGTAGGGTTAGTCATTTTCATTGTGGCTACTCTAGAAGGTGTATTGTATCTCACTGTGGATCTCACGAGCATTTTTCAAATGGCTGCTGCTGTTGGACTTGCGTTCACATGCTGAGTCGCCATCCACGTCTCTCCAGTGGTGGAGTATACATTCAAAGTTTTGTGTGTTTGAAAATTTGAGACCAGTTTGTGGTTTGGATTTCAGCCCTTTATCATACATAATTGACAGTTTTAGGCTTCCACCTCTGATACTGTCCCTTCCTTGTCTTAACAGCGTATGTGAAAGAGCAGCTGGCGGAGCTCCATTCAACTTGCTCCTTCCCCCAGGGACTACCCTTTCTGTGTTGGATTTTAGAAAATACTGCCTGTCCTGAGCTCGGAAAGGTTCTTTGTCCTTCCTATTATCCTTCTAAATTTTGTTGTTGCTGTTGTTTCTTTTTAAAATTTGTGATGCATCATATTTACATTCATCCTGGGGCACTCACACACAGGCATATGGAATCTTAATCATTTTACTTTCCTTCTTGCCCTTCCCTCTCGGATTGTAAATTGATGACTGTAAATCATTCATTACATATATCAAAATTTTTATTTTTGGCCTATGGGTAGATGACAGTGCCAGAACTTGTTTGGAAATGGTCAGCTTTTCCCCACTGAATTAACTCTGTAACTGTAGAAAATCGTTTCTCTATATTTCTTGGGGTTCTTTTCTGATCTGTTGATTTTTCTGTCTTTACAGCAGTTCCAAAGTGTGTTATTTTCCCTTTATTTTAAGTCTTGTAAGTCAGTCTGTTTTAGTCATCAAATCCAGTTATTTTACAATTATTTTTGCCCGGCTATGTCCTTTAAATTTCTACGGGAATTGTAGAATTTGTGAATGTCTAGCAAAAAGCATGTTGGGATTTTCATGAGAGCTCTGTGGAATCTGTCGATTAATGGGGAGCAATACCATTTTAACAGTATCGTATTTTGTTACTTATGAAAATATACATATCTATCGACATATATACATTCATCTCAACATTATTTTGGAGTTTCTGCTGCATGTGTTTCATATCTCTCTCTCACTGGATTTTCCCTAAATAATCACATGTTTTTAATGCTATTGTGAATGGTTTGGAGGGCGAGTTTTCAGAGAAGAGTAGGCCAATATATTGGACGCTACACTTGCTGGTGATGAATTTGTTATTCTTTTACTTATCTAAATAATATGCTTTGTCTCTGTTTTTGAAAGATATTTTCTCTGTGTATAAAATTCTGGGCTAATACATATTTTTCCTACCGGTACTTTAAGCACGTGGCTACACTGTTTTCTCACTTGCATTGTTTTAATTTTTTGTTGTTGTTGTTTTTTGTCTTTTTGAGACAGCGTCTCCCTATGCAGTTTGGGCTGGGCTTCAGCTCTCTTTACAGCCCAGGCTGGTCTCAAACTCAGAAGGATCCTCCTGCCTCGGTCTCTCAAGTGCTGCAATTACAGCCGTACATTGAGTGAGCATTCTGACCCCACTGTGGCTTTGTTTTTCTATACACAAAAGATTTCTTTTTCCTCTGGATGGTCGCATCAGTCACTATTTCAGTCACAGATTACATGCCAGGCTTTGCTATCTGTACTTTTCTTAGGTGGTTATTTTTGTGATTTAGCTTAATCTCAACTTGGTGAGATCTCTGATCTCTGCCTACATTCCCCCTCCTTGAGCTCTGGCCTGGGCACCTAGTAAATAATCTGAGACTAATCACTGGGTTTTCCTCAGTTGTTTCTCATTTCTAAGGATCAGTCTCTGCTGTCAAATGTTTTAGTGCCTTGCAAACTATTGGCTAGTCTATTTCCCCCATTAAAAATATCTCAGGGAATAAAGCTAGTCTGTTTTAGTTTATATTTGCAACAATGGAGACATAATGTTCTTTGCATTGCTCTATCACTGCCAGTCACATGAACCTACCCCGTCAGAAGTCACCAGAGCCTATTACTAACCAGCAAATACCACATAAAATTCATACTCATTATTTCAAAATGTTGATCATACTCGACCCATTGAAACCAACTCCTTAGATGCCATGCTATCTTGCATATCTTGCATTAGTTAGTTTTCCTGTCACTAGAACAAAATCACCAACACTTTCTAATTAAAAGAGGAGAGGTTTGTTTGACTCCCAGTTTCCAAGAGTTCAGTACATGGTCAGCTGGCTCCAAGCCAGAAATGGCACAATGAAAGGAACTAATAGAGGAAATCTTTTTAACCCATGGCAATTAGGAAGTACAGAAAGGAAGGAGAGCCAGAGATAGATGTAGGTGATGATAGATAGATAGATAGATAGATAGATACATACATACATACATACATACTTACATACATACATACATCCCTACATACCTACATACATGATAGATAGATCCTCCTTTAATGACACTCCAGCTCTTAACAGCACATTAAACTACAAACTCCTCAATGGATTAATCCACTATTGGCTGTAGTGTTACCATGCTTCCAAAAGCTCCACCTCAGAACCGCATGAGTTTTCTAGGGGACATTTTAGAACTAAGCCATAACATTACTTCTTCTCCTGGTGTTTATGATGAATATGCCCTTTAAAATCCAGAACATGAATGCCAAAGTCTTAACATCCATTAAACGTCTTACAGTTCTTATCCAGCATGGCATTTGTTGTCACTAAGAATTCTGTAGTACACAAATTGTAGATGAGGTATCATTCCCCAATCAGTATGCATTCTTGGAGAAAGCACTGTTAATCATATGGATGAATTCATACCCTCTAAACATTTTCTACCTTCACTGCCACTCCAGCAAGCCATTTTTAAAAATCCCTCAGTTATGTTCTCTGGCATGAGCCACGTAAGGTATACAAAATGTCCTCTCTCAAATCGCAGCAAATCATTCTTTTACCCTTCTAGAGAACTTACTCAATTTTCTAACTGCTGACCTCAGATCTCCTTACATTAGCGGATTAATTCATCTCACATGTATTTATTGACCAACAAGCACATTTCAAACAATTCCATAGAATTTAGGAGTATATTGTTTAAAAAGAGGGACAAAATTTGTGGTCCACTTTTATGTTCTTATGGACAAACAGATCAAAAGCAAACAAAAGTGGCTATTTTGACTCTTACTATCTCAAGTAAATAAGTTATTATACATGTAGATGAAAATTGAAACACAAATATATAATGGAACTCAAAGATTTTATGATGCAAAACATAAGAACATCCAAATTTCTAATTTTAATTCACTTCTTTGTGCTATAACTCCAGAATTACTTATTTAACTCCAAATATGTGTCAGTCACTGTTTCTAGAGATACACAGTAGAAGAATCAGGTGCGGTTCTTATTGTCCAGATAACTCATTGGAGAAGTTTGTATATTCTCTAAGATGTTTTTAAAGTTATAGATAAAACGTCTATTTTCAGTCAGTGCTTTGTCCCCATGGCTTCGATCAATGCAACACTTTTGGCCTCTTATCTTTTGGAAGTTTGTACTATTTTATAATCAATGTTTGTATCTGGATTCCATTAAGTGTTTAATTCTGCAATAATATTTCTCTGATGTTCAAGGTCTTTATTATTCACCTCTATTTTTCCCTTCTATAACAGCCTGTTCTTATTTATAAGAACATTTATATGTCTTCTTTATACTCCTGGGCATCTGATTTTAATTTTTTAGTAAAGTTCTGTTCTATTTCTTGTATTACATTTTTTTCTTGCCAGATTTAGTTCTACCTGTTCAGTACTATCTCCTTTTTATATTTCTGAAACATCTGGACAAACCGCCCATTCATAATTGCGAATAAAGGACACGTTGTATTAGCCAAGATAATTAGCATGTCTGATCTACAGATATGAGGCGAGCTTCGCTGATAGCCTTCTCCTGTGAGTGGGAGAGAAAAGCATCAGCAATTGCCATTATTCTTTGGTGATAAGTGCAGTGGAACTTATAGGTGAGATAGGATCATCTCCTTTGCCAAAACTTTGGAATATCTCTGACATTGGAATACTTTAGTGGATCTCTGTTCTAGCTAAAAGTGTGCTTCCATTTTGACACCCTGTAATATTTATTATAGCTTGAGGATTCTTGTCTCCTAATTCCTCAGTGTGATTCAATCATTGTTCAATCATGCAGAACGTGATTTTTGCTATCTTTTGAGGTTCACGACTTCAACATCAGAATGTATTGCAAAACTTTAATTTGAACAGACTAAATTTGCAGTTTTTCTCTTCCAAAAATAACCTGTGTTTTCCTCTCCAACTTAAGGCCAATTAATATGCGTAGAATTCCGCTAACTGAAAAATAATAGTCTTTGTTCTGTGGCCAAATGGATTTGATAATATTTTTCAATTTCACAAATTAGAAGAAAAAAAGATCCCTGAGAGAGGACGGATATGACACACTGCACCACACAATTTGCCTATAGTTTTCCAGCACACTTGTGGTTTTGTGGGGTGTTCTGACTAAAAGGCAATGGAACTAACTATTCACACTATAACTGGGCCTTTTTCTTAGGAAATTCCTTGTGCAATCCACATGCTGAATGCAGAATGGAACAGATCTTAAAATACGACGTATCCGCAGTGTGGAAGGAGCCTAGAACTTTAAACAACATAGAGAGTAGCTCCCATTGCTATCAACAGCAACTTGCAGTGGACCTTGATAAAAATAAAAAGATATATATTTTCTTAATAAGCCAAAGATATTTGGAATATTTGTTTCGCCCATAGTCTCTCTCAATTAATCTAATTACTAAGTCAAGGAAAATACTAGATAATCACATGCTGTGCCCGCAGCTTTCCTGTAGGATTACAGTATTTGTTCATGAAGGAAATGCACATCCAAAAGAAGAGTCTAAATGAAACTGGAACACTGTGTTCCATTCTTTTCGTTCACTCACCAATAACATGTGTCGTCCCAACTCCATTTTTCCGTCCTGGAGGTTGCACTTCAGATTGCCTCATAGACAGATGAGAATACAGGAAAATTTTGTTTTCTTCTCCAGTGTCCAGGAGCAAGATGAGGCTGGTCTTTACTGTAGCGAACCTTAAGCCAACAATGGAAGGCACAAGGGCCGTGGGCCATGACTGTCAAAACCCTGAGCCATGGAGAGGGAGATGAGTCATATAAGGGCATAGGGACATCCCCTGGAGCCACATAATTGGCATCTCTGTGTGTGCAGCAACTTTGTAGAAGGAGAAATGCCATTTGCAGAATGAAAGGGACAGGGCAAATAGATGGGACACCAGATAGTGCCGTACGTGTCGAACTTCCTGTCCTGCAGAGTTAGAGTCCCATATCTGTTTCTGTCCCCTGCTCTACAGACCACGCCGGGCTCTTAACCATTCCCCACCTTTGGAAGAGTATAGAGAAAAGTGACCAGCAAAAGTGGACTGAGAAACAAAGAAATAAACTGTTCAAGGCATCTTGGGGGAACGGAAATACCTGCAACTCTCAAGTACACATGAGAAAAGAGTAAAATGCCATTGACCAGAGTCGCCTGTCAGTGTTCTGAAGCCCAAGCCTCAGGAACCTGGCCACAGTGAGCGATGCCTGGAAAGGTCACAAGGGAGGCAAGCTCAGCTCTGTTACCAGAAAAAAAGGGATGATTTAATGACTCTTGCACTCAATGGACACCTATGAGATACTGCGTGAGATTTTAGATGTTTTGTTGCTGTGTTGTGATGAAAGTGATTTATAAATTTGCTGAAAGGCTATGAACGGTGGATAACACTTCCAATGATCTAGGTCCTACGTGAAAATTGGTGTATCGTATCTCTGGAAGCCCCCATGCGACAAATGATTCATCTCTTGAATCATCACCATAAAACTGTTCAATAGAATTAAAATTCTCGTCTGGCACCTACACTGGAAAATGTCAAATGACCATGTCAAAAGGGAGAAAGGAAGAATGCGATGATTATAGTTGCTAAGGAGCTCGGTAATATCGTCTCTGAGGAGAGATCTCTCCGTGAGAGTACAGTTTCTTAAAATATAGAGAAATGTACCATATTCAATCTGTACGGCTTATGAACTAAGTTTAAAGTTTAGGAACACGGCCGGGCATGGTGGTGCACATCTGCAATCTCAGCACTTGGGAGGCTGAGGCAGGAAGATTGTTGTGAGTTCAAGAGCAGCCTGGGCTACAAAGTGAGCTCAAGGCCAGCCTGAGCTGCAAAGTGAGACCTTGTCTCAAAAAGACAAAAAGTAAATAAATAAATAGAGTTTAGAAATGAGAACACTGTTTAGATTCCTCTACGTCAGGAAATACTCTTAAAATTGTATAGCATTGTTTTCATACTTATACAGATTCTTTTAAGCATCAATGCTAACTAAAGTTATTTTGTGGAACAAAACAATGAACCAAGTGCCTATAAACTACACGTTAAATTGGCTGTTTTAGGAAAAAGATTTTAAAGTTACATTTTTAAGTGGGGTAGCAAATCATTCTGTCATCTTCTTTTGGAGTATTACTTGCGAAAGGTTGGGTTACGAATAAAGTTAGTTTTGTACGTTACATTTATGTTCTTTTATATTGCCAATCAACACTCGAAGAGTACCATGACCATATTTCCTATGCATACAACAAAGATACATATTCTGGTTTTTTCCTTCTCGATGGTAGCAGACTATCCATGCAAGAAAATATGTATTATCGTGTTTGTGTGTGATCACAAGTGACAAATATTTTCTTAAGGCTAAATTTTCTAACAATGATCTAACAACATCATGGGAAATTTGACAGGGAAGTTTCTGTAATTACTTAAGTTTGAATAAGTGAAATGAGGTTACTTCTTAAGAAATTTGTAAGTGTGTGTGAGAGGATTAACTAGAACTGATTTCCAATTCATGTTTGTTGTTAGCACAAAGAAGGCTTATTGAATTTAAAAATGTAAGTTTAACGATAGAAATAAAACAGGTGAAGCTATAGTTGTTGCAATATGTGTGTGTATTGAAACTACATTTGTGAAATGATCCCTAAGTTACATTTTTTGGGAAAATTATGTCTGAGTTACAGAAAATTTCAAGCGTAGAAAATTATGCCATTCTTATCTCTCAGCTTCCATAATTACTAATTTAGAGATCTTTTGCCCCTGCCTCTAGTATATTATTCTGAAGGAAAAAGCACACAATGCCAGTCAACCTCTTTGGGGTTTGTAGGCATTATAGCCTTTATTTGGGTGTGATACTCCAACCAATCTCCTGAGCAGCTCACAAAGATGCTAATTTGAAATGGGGTCCAGAAATGGAGAAAGCTGTGCAACAGATCCAAGCAGGTATGCAAGATACTTTACTGCTTGGTCCACATCATCTAGGAGAAGCACTGATGTGTTTTGTCTCTGGCAGATAAGAATGCTCTTTAGATCCTCTTTCTTTTGAGAGATTCACTGTGGTATATACAAGTGCTTTGAATTACAAGCACATTTCTGGGATGAACTGTGCTCACAGACCAAGGTTTTATTGTATTTAGGCCTTGGAAAGGGGAAGCTGCACCATTACAGGACCACAATGACCCCTCAACACTTTATTGAGGAACATACCACTTTGCGAGTTCCTCCAACAGTCCAAGGGAAGGAACTAGCCAGTGTTGCAGAGGTGAGATTCCTAGGACAGGCTCCTC
>PVLD010034231.1:0-12877 GCA_004027595.1 Dinomys branickii | reverse complement strand
CCAGCTGTCAATCCACTACACCCTTCTACAGTGGTTCCCATAATTCAAACATAGGTCGTCACTGACTGCAAATACTGTCAGAGAGCCATCTGCGGCACACCGAGGCCGACGGGTATTCTCACTGGTTTCTTGCTAATCCCAAGAAGTCTGTATGAGGAGAACTTTGCTTCAAGTGGGACTTGGGGTTGTTCCTGCTTCATTGTTTTCCCCCACTCTTTCTACACATTGATGCACCCACTGACTTTGTAAAAGGCCCCCAAGGAGGCCACCAGAGCCACCTTTAATGCCGCCAAGCTAGGCTTATTCAACTCGCTGAGTTTGGAGGAGCCTTGAGCTCATGAAGTCTCGGGAGCCACTTGACAGAAGGAAGTTAGAGGCCGCACTAGGCAGGGGGTGAACACACGCAGGATTTGTAACCACACAAGAATTCAACTGGCTGGTGCTAAAATGAGTGGCAACCTTTTTATTAGTATGTTTGCAGTGCACGGATTTTACAATCATCTTGCAGCACTGGCACATGTACTCAATACAGCTTCTCTTTAATCCCCTTCCTTTCCCCTCCCCCGCCCCTCCTCTAGTTCCGCTTCACCCCATCCTTCTTGTTGATATTATTAATCTTAGCTCATGTTTATCACATATGATGTCCACATTCACTGAGGTTATTAGGACCCTGTATGTTGGTGGTGCTTTTCCTTGAGAGATGGTTCTGTTGTCACCATAGAAAATTATGCCATAAGCAGTACTCTCAAAAGAAAAGTGCTCTCAGAGGATCCCAAAAGAACATGCAGCCTTCACTTTGCCTATTTCTTCCTTTTTTTTTTGGTACAGGGACTCGAACTCAGGACATTGCACTTACCAGGCAGGTGCTTGTGCTGCTTAACCATATCCCCGGCCCCGCTTTGCCTATTTCTAAGTTTTGCATAGTTGTTTTTTTTTTTACAAAAGTAAGAGCTGTTAGAGCATTAGAGGACTACTGGGGACACCATGATACAGTGCAGTGACAAGTACATTTCAATACTGGCACCACAGCACTGGGCTGAGAAGGGTTTTGACTCTATCTGCAGTCTTAAAGGAAGAAGCCCATGAGCTATTACAACATTCTCTCAGGTGCTTCCTCTTACGTAAACATCAGAAAGCTGGAAGCACCATTTCCTGCATTTCCCTGGAACTCGGGTTTCAGATGTGTTCAGGCTTCTGCCAGTCAAGCGCTCCCCAGCCAGCTGTGCAGGGAGCCTCTTGGGGTCCTCACCTGAGCTGCCCCACTGCACCCGCTTCCCTGACTCCACAAGCCAAGCCAGGACACTCCTTGTTACTTCAAGGTGTCCTAGGTAGGCTGCTGCCACTGGCATTCAGGAGTCCTGATGGACATCAACTTATGCCCAAGACTTAGCACGCAGTTTCAAACGCTCACAGAACCCACCCACAAACTCCAGATGAAATAGCCCTACTCTCAGATCTCACATCACTTTACTCTGAGCGAGTCTCCACAGTAATGAACTTGTGTGGGCTGTTTATAAAGTCCCCATTCATACACCGCTAATCAAGTGACTGTAATAATAAATTTGACTTGGGAGGCTGAGCCAGGAGGAGATCTATGAGTCAGAGGACAGCCTGGGCTACACTGTGAGTTCAAGGCCAGCCTACACTACTGTGGTAGATTGACTAATAGTCAACTTGTAGCACCCAGCTGAACTGAGTCAGCATGGTGGTGGATGTGGACAGCTCCTGAGGATTGTTGCCAATAGCATAAAAGGAGAGCTGGAAGGGAAGGTGGTGCTGTTGATTCTCCTGGAGAAGCGTGTCATGCTGGCTTTCCTGATGTGAACTCGGCTGTTCTCAGCGTCACAGGAGCTGGGGTCCTCAACGTCACTGAGGATGGCTGCGGTTCTTTTGTGGGGAGCTCTGGTTCTTACCTTGAGTGTCATTTCCAGGCTCCAATGCAGATCCCTCAGCCTGCTGGCACAGATCCTTCATCCCGCTGGTGCAGACTTTCTAGCTTCCACCACTGACCTTAGGGCCTTCTCAGTGCAAATCCTTGATACAGATTTGCGTAAGACATTGTCATGGGCTCTAGGCCTCCAGCTGGATTCATGGAGGACATTGCTATGGGCTCTAGGTCTTTAGCTGGATTCATGCAGGACATTGCCATGGGATCTAGGTCTGCAGCTGGATTCTTTGTCTCTCTAGTGTGGGGGTAGATCTCCCACATTCTTTTGCATTTGACTCTTTAGGTGAATATTGTACAACAATCCTATAAATTATGTGTCCTGTATTAAATGTATTCCTCACAAACCCTGACTACAACTACATAGCAAAACAACTTATGCTTTTGGCCCCTTTGTCAAACATAGCTGAATATGTCCGGGGAGGTTTCTGTATCCTCTAGTCTGTTCCATTGATCCACGTGTCTGTTTTGTACCAGTACCATGCTGTTTTTATCACTATTGCTTTATAGTGTAGCTGGAAGTCAAGTACTTCTGTGCCTCCTGCTTTGCTCTTGTTGCCCAGGATTGCTTCTGCTATGCTGGGTCTATTCTATTCTGGCTCCATATGAACTTAGGATTGTTTTCTCTAGATCTGTAAAGTACACTGTTGCTATTTTGATTGGGACTACATTGAATCTGCACAACAGTTTTCGAAGTATAGCCATTTTGACAATATTGGTTCTGCCTACCTAGGAGCATGGGACATCTTTCCATTTTCTGATTTCCTCTCCAATCTTGCTTTTCAGAGTACTGTAGTTTATTTTGTAGAGGCCTTTCATCAAGTCTTAAAGATATATTTTTTAAAAACATGTATTTTCCAAGCCAAGCACAGTAGTGCAGGGCTATAATCCTAACACTCAGGGAAGCTGAGAGAGAAAGATTACAAGTTCAAGTCCAGCCTGGACAATTTAGCAAGACACTGTCTCAAAATAAAGAATAAAAAAACATGGAGATGTAGCTCAGTGGTAGAGCACTCCAGGGTTCAAACTGCAGTACTTTCAAAATATATATATTTTTCAGACACCTGATTTGTACTTTTTTCCAACAAATTCCTAACTACTGCATCGCTAAAACAGCAGATACTGTATGATGTGAAGTAGATATGATTCATGACTCCATGGAGCATGAAGTCAAAACGTGGGGCTGAGAAAAGTAGGTAAGCAGGGGCGTCTCTTATCAAACGCCACTAATGTGGCACTATCGTTTACTAAACTACTAAGGAAATATATTTGTAAAATGTTCATTTGGTTTGGCATTATCTACTAAAGCTAAACATATACCATCCCATGGCCCAGCAATCTCAGTGCTAGACACAAGCACAAGAAAAATGGTGTATATGTCTGACAAAAGACTTAGATGAGCCAGGTGTGGTGGTGCGCACCTGTAATCCCAGCAGTGGGGAGGCTGAGGCAGGAAGATCTGTGTGAGTTCAAGGCAAACTATGTAGCAAGACCTTCTCTCAGAGAGGACCAGGACTGGAGCTGGAGATGAGTATGCAAGCGGGCCACCTCTAGGGGGCACCACCTGCTCCTGCCATGCAATCACACTGAAGGAGAAGGATGTGTGAGGGTAGGTGCTGCTTGTTGGCTCTGCCTGTGCCCTTAAAAGCGGACTCAATGTACCTCCGGCACAGGGCTGCTGCCCTGTGGGGAACTGAAGCAGAGCGCAGTTCAGGACAGGTGAAGACAAGCCCTGGCCGCTTTCCACTGACTTCATCTATGAGCCCATGTCATTTCTCAGCTCAATCATTATTTGCGTTTAATATAAAAAGTAATCTGATCTAAGTAATTGCATAGCATCAGATCTGGCAGTACAGTCAAACACGCCATTGTGCTTTTTTAAAAGTTAGAAAGGAAATAACATTCAAAACAGACAATTCTTTCTTTTCATTTTCGGATACACGGCCTCACCAACAAATGTTTGTAGTCATAGGACCAAGAAAAGCTAAGATAGAAAATAAAACTACACATTGAGGAAGGATGGGCCACTTTTACAAAAATATCAACATGAGTCTGAGAGTTAAGCTATAGCACCATCAGTTTAGCTAGAGTAGAGCCACAGGATGGGTCAGTAAAGTCCTACACAAAGACGGCCTTAGCCGGAAGCAGATTCTGTTGCACTTCTGGTTGTCTGAGCAGACATGCTCTTGGGTAAGTGAGAATTCAGAAGGACTCTTACCTTTTAAATTATAATTGACATAAAGCATATAGATTTTAATACATAACTCAGTGAATCTTTCTTTTGCTACTGGGAATCCAACTCAGGACCTCCCACTTGCCAGGCAAGTGCTGTGCCACTCAGCCATCTCCACTGCTCAGAGAGTCTTGATACTGATATATTTTTGTAAACACTATGCAAATCAAGACATAAAATATTTCCTCCATCCCAGAGTTCCCTTGCTCCAATAAATTGGGATAACCTTCGCGAAGTAAAATGCTGACTTCAGTGTTTACTTCCAACTTCAAGTGTAAGCAGGCTCGAGACCAGCATGCCAACTAGAGGCTACAATCTATTATAAATAAATTATGTTTTTTGAGAACCAATCTACTTGTTTTTAAATGAACTGTAGCCTAGGGGAAAACTGCAAATCGTAACTATTTCTGTACCCACAAAATGAGGTCAAGGTACCAAACACATACATTTTAATCAATGGGTCCTATGAGGCTTTAGAATGGTTGGCATAAATACTCTGAAGGTCCTCATTAAAGGTTGAGCAAGAAAACTCATTTTGACCACTAAAACCTATTTTAATAAAGAATCAAAATCTTTTTTGTCTTTTTTTTTTGAGACAGGGTCTCGCTATGCAGTTCAGGCTGGTCTTGAGCTCACTTTGTAGCCCAGGCTGGTCTTGAACTTGCAACAATCCTCCTGCCTCAGCCTCCCCGAGTGCAGGTATTACAGGTATGCACCACCATGCCCAGCCCTAAAAATCAAAATCTTATAGAAAAAATTCTTGGATTTTTTTAAACTATTCATTGTTTTAATCAGTACATGTTTGCAGTACATAATTACCTTTATTGTGGGGAATTGGTACATGGGCACAACACATTTTAATTCTTTAAGGGCTTACAAATACAGGATAGGAATTAATGGGGGACAGAGATAAGCCAGTGATGGGTAGGAGTAGTTGGGCATGGTGGTGCATGCCTGTCATCTCAGCACTGGGAAGGCTGAGGCAGGAGGACTGCCACTGTCAGGTCTCCAAACTAGACCCTCCCCCAGTTACGACAGAAAAACTGCAAGCAGATCTGTTACTCACACCTGCAGAAATGCAGCATTCAACAGGAAGCTGGCCCCTGCCACACACAGCTTAACCTCTGAAAGCTGATTATGCGAAAAGCCACAAGAGACATGCTGTGCCTGCCAGCACTCCCTGTACCCAACACCTTCCTATCACCTAGCTTTAGACCCCTTGTTCAGAAACCCCAAGTTTTGTACCCCCTCAACAACGCCCCCTCCCCTAGCGTCCTTATACAAACCTATCCATTCCACCTGCTCAAGGCCAACGACCTTCTTGTCCTTGGCCTGACCTACCCAGTCGGAAATAAAAATATCACTGTTTGCTTCAATTCTGCCCGTTTTGGTAATCTCAATCGTGCTCCGGGGTTTTAGCCTCTCAGCCACTAGCTGGAGGCCAGCCTGTGCTACATAGTGAGTTCAAGGCCAGCCTGAACTACATAATAAGACCCTGTCTCAAAAAAAAACCTAAAAATATAAAGGGTAGGAGTATTCATGTTGTTTCTGTGAATAGATGAAGATCTATAAGGAACTCAGGTACCACCTGCCCATTTTGCTATGTTTGGGTTTTTGTGGTAATGAATCCAGAGCCTTCCCACTGAGCTATATCGCCAGCGCTTTTTATTCTTTATTTTGAGACAAGGTCTCACTGAATTACCAAGTTGCCCAGGCTGGGCTCAAACTTACAATCCTCCTGCCCCAGCCTCCAGAGTAGCTGGAATTACAGGTGTGCGCTGCCATGCCTGGCCAAATGCCATCTCCTTTTACTCCTTTCATGATCTGCTGCTTCTGATCCTGCTAACTGGCAGGTGTCTTTAGCGTTGAAGGGGGAAGAGAAACTAGGCCAGTCTAGTCAAGTTAACCTTGTGTTAGTTCTAGACAAAACTTTTCTCCAAATAGCTCCATGCAGAGCTGCAGAGAATCTGACCCAGAGGTTAAGGAGACAAAGGAGACAGGCACAGCGTAAAGACAGGTGCCCTTCTTTTTCCAGTTCCAGTCACTGTGAGACATCCACAGGCCCAAGTAGGCACTCAGTGTTTCAGTCAAAGTAGTCCTCACGTCCCTGGAAAGTAACTAGGCATGTGCTGTCACCATAAGCCACATGCCAGAGGTGCCATCCACAGCACAGCAGCTGGGAGACTAATAAGGCACTGTCTAGCTCTGTGACCTCCAGAAGTAGTGACTTTTAAGTCACCTAAGAATAACTGACCCTGGAGGATTCATTTAGGATTTTACTTGTTAACAACGTCTTCTGGGGGATCTCATTCAGCCCCCTGCACAGTCGCCGTGATTGAGATCTAGGATGCCCTCCAGAAGCCTCATGTGCCCTGAGGCAGGGCTTTGCCATGGGGACTGGATCAAAGGGGCACTGTGTTCACCAGGGGATTCATTCATGCTGAGCTCATTGCAGAGGTCACCGCCAGGAGGCAGGAGCCTCGTTGGAGGAGGCAGGGCCTCGTTGGAAGGGTGGAGCCTGGTTGGAGGGGAACGACCTGGTTGGATGCAGCAGGGCCTGTTGGAGGAGGTGGGGCCCGGTTGGAGAAGGTGGGGCCTGGCTGGAAAAGGTCTGTCTCCTTCCCTGGCTCCTCCCCCTCTCTTGCTGCTTCCTGGCTGCAAACAGGTGAGCAGCTTTCTTGCACCAGGCCCTTCCACTCTGTTGCCTTGGAGCCAGCCCCCCACTGGGCTAGAATCCTCCAAAACCATGAGCTAAGTCAAGCATCTCCATGAAGTTGTGGTTACCACTGCTATGCCTCTGGGAAGGCGGGAAGCTGACAACACCCAGGCCTAGTCTGTCTTTTTTGGAGGGAGACTCTACTTTAGTTCAGACTTGATGCCCACAGCTTGGGAAATCTTTGGGGCAGAGCTTCTTTTCAGCCCACCATGGTCACTGTGCAAGCCCTCCCAGTCCCGTGGTGTATAGTGCCCACTCTTTCATCCAGAAGCTCAGGCTTTCGGGTCTTCAGGGCAGCTTCTAAGGACTGTGGACACTACAATCTGTTCTCCAGTAGCCCTGTGGCCTCCCTGTGTGAGGAAAAGAACGTTTCCACCTCCGCTGCCTCTTACACTTTGGTCTCCCGAGCTGGCCTGATGACACGATCTCTGGGGTCCCAGTATTAAGTAAAAACACAGGGACCCTCGTTCTAAAAACCATGATGCACTTCAGGAGCTCCACAGCAGGGCATCAGGCCAAGCACAGGGGCCTGCATAGCTGCACTGATCGCTTACCCACATAGCAGCCCTGCTTTCCAGCCCTCAGGCAGCTACCTGTGCCTTCTGGGCTTGGTTACATCCCTCACAATCACCCCACAATCTGTGCCTCCCAGGAGATGAACAAAACGTAGAAGCCCTAACTTTCCTTTGTGGCCTAAAGACTGGAACTCAGAAAGCAAGGCCTGGCTAGCCATAATGAGAGGTAGGGAAGAGGTCTTCTTTCTAGTCTTGCAATGAGTTTACAGCATAAATAGCAGATAAAATACAAGTTAGTATACAAACAGGGATGGTACCGTACACCTGTAATCCCAGATTCTGGGGAGGCTAAGGAGGAGGCCAGCCTGATAAAGACCCCATTTTAAATTTTAAAAATAAGCCGGGCATAGTGGTACATGCATATAATGCCAGCATTTGGGAGGCTGAGGTAGGAAGATCACTGTGAGTTCAAGACCAGCCTGGGCTACAAAGTGAGCTCAAGGCCAGCCTGAACTGCATACCAAGACCCTGTCTCAAAAAGACAAAAAAAAAAAAAATTGAATAAAATTAAAGGGCTGGGAGTGGTACAGTGCCTACCTGGCACTGAAAAGAAAAGTTAGAATACAAATTAGTCAGTACCTGCCAACCATGACAGTAAACACCTGTAATCCCAGCACTCTGGAGATTGATACAGGAGGATCTCTGAGAGTTTGAGGCCAGCCTGGGTTACATAGCGAGTTTAAGAGCAACCTAAAGTACATAGCAAGACTTTGTCTCAAAAACCTAAAAGAAAAAAAAATTGGCCAATAACTTATCTGTTCCAAAAGAATTTTTTAAAAGTCTGCCCTTATAAATTTTGAGAATCCTGGAAAACATCAAGGAAGTTCTAGAAGTTAAAAATAAAGAAAAACAAGCAACAAAATATCATATCATTTTCTTAGTCCAATGTAAAGGCCATTTTTTTCAAGTTCTCAAACGTTCTATGGAATGGGGAAGTTACTGACCAAATTCTTCTGGCTTATTTTAAAAACTGTCACCAAAGAAAATGTTAGCTTTGCAAAGACAACCACAAGCTGACATACAAAAAAAAATGAGAACTAAGCAATTTAGGGCGTTCAAAATAGAAATGATAACTAGCAACAGTGCCATCCTATTTCCTTGCTTTTCATCTCCATTTCTTTCAGAAACACGAATATGGAAAACATTTAAGCTGTTCAAGTTTTTTTGAGATGTTAAAAGAAACTGACCAAGCTCTCATTTTTCCACCTAACTTATGATTTCTACATTTAGTGTCTCATGTCAAGCTAAGTTTTGTTCTGTAGAGTTGCAGAGCTATACATTTCTGCTTTCAGTATAAGCAAGTTTTCTCCCATAGAATTTGCTGTGGAGTTTTTAGGATTTCAAGTTTGTTGTTTCACAAAGAAAATAAAACAAAAGAAGCTGTGATTTGAAAATATCTGATTAGTCACTTCATACACACTCTCCTAGAGTTATGTATAACCCACTGAAATAAAAAGCAAACTTTTGTCCTGCGTGAAAAATGTAGACATAAACACAGGTGTGAAAAAAGTGCTTAAATTCACTAGTAATTAAATCATTCTATGAGAAAAACAGTAAACATATGTTTGTAAATACCTAATTTCTCTTATGACTTGAAATGTGTATTAAATCAATTTGTTCCTATACTTTATCTAGCAGTCACCAGCTACCACACTCTGCACATGTAAGAAAGGTGTGTCTCCACCTTTAGGGTCCTTAGCCTCCACAAAAAAGAAGGGCATGGTAACACAGGAGTGCTAATGTTGTTTAAATGAGCCTGGAGCGTGGTGGCATGCACCTACAATCCCAGCACTTGGGAGGCTGACACAGGAGGATCACTGTAAGTTCAAGACCAGCCTGGGCTACACAGTGAGATCAAAACCAGCCTGAACTACGTAGTGAGACCCTGTCTCAAGAACAAACAAAGAATATTCTGGGAAGATGTGATATTGCCATTTGTGATTTTAAAAAATTACTCTGAAGGGCCTAGATGAGAGAGAGGGCTTTATTATTGGGTGACTAATGACTCACAGAATGTGTAACCATTAAAAAATAAACTTTTTAGCCAGGTGTGGTGGTGCATGCCTGTAATCCCAGCACTTGGGAGGCTGAGGCGGGAGGATCAGTGCGTTGAAAGCCAGCCTGATATATAGTGAGACTCTGTCTTAAAAAGACAATAGGAAGAAAATGTGCAAATGGGAAGGGGAACTAGGGATAGGGGTCACAAGAGGGAAGGGAAAAGAAAAAGATGATGAGAAAAGGTGGAAAAAAATGAGAACAAAGCTTTTGTAAATAAGGAGGGTGTCTTGGTTGCTTTACTCTTGTTGCTGAGACAAAATACCCAACACCCAAAATGAAGAAAGGAAAGGTTTATTTAGCTTACAGTTTCTGGAGGTTTCAGTCCACACTTGGCTGTCTCAGAGGCAGAGTGGCACATGGCAGAGGGCAAAACGTTCAGGGCAGCAAAGCACAGCAAAAACAACCAGCAAAAGGGAGGAACGGCCACGAGCAGCCTCTTTTCTTCCCTTACCTTGTAAACAGCCTGTCCCCACCCAGGGGGCGTGTAGCTCTCACACAGTCTCCATGCCCTCCTCTTCCACAGGGTCAGGATGTATACAAAGTAAGCATCCTGGCTTCCTGCTGAATCTCATAGTTAACCTTTTAAACTTCCCAAATTAACACAATAAACAACATCCCAGAAGAGTAAGGGTATGTCTTTTTCACCCCAAGATCTACAACTGCTGAGTTACTCAGCTAAACCTCCAGATTCCCCAAGTTGACACAATGTATCAACCATAACAGAGGGGAAAGGGAGTTGAAGGGAGGGGAGGGGAATGGAAAAAGAACTAAGTTGTGGCACACACAGGCACAAACTCCCTATGGTGAATGTGATCATTATGTGTACCTAAAATGCACCAATAAACTTAATTCATTTTTTAAAAAATTCTTCAATACAATGTGAGTTCAAGACCAGCCTGGGCTACATAAGGCAGTTCAAGGCCAGTCTGAACTACATAGCAAGACCCTGTCTCAAATAAATAAACAAACATTTAAAAAAAGGAAATGCATGTAGATTGAATACAGAAGGTGGGATAGAGAATCACTCCAAGATTTGGGCTGAATAGTGCGTTGATTGACACCATCTTCCCTGTGATCAGGGCATGGGAACAGGACAGGAGGTACAGACTGTGCACACCCTGTTAGAGATTCAGTTCCAGCCCTGTGAAGTTTGAGATGGCTTAGTCTCAAAGACCTCTGGGAAAGGCAACTCTTTAGGAAAGTAAATGTGGCTTAGGTTGATGTCGTAATAACCTGAGAACTAGTAACAGAGGAGGAAAAGAGGGGAACTGTAAAAACTCGCAGAAATAAAATCTCCCAGAATGGTTGTCTCTTAGAGAATTTATTTGAAACCAAAAAATAATAACACTGTGAGGCAGACACAGCATTATTGCTGTCTTATAATAGATGAGTAAACAAAGCAAGGGTGAACTTTAAATTCATCCGAGCCAAATGTGTCTTGGCAGTGATGGTTTTTAACTTGCATGCCTGTCATTGCAGCATTCGGGTGCTGAGACAGAATTGCCACAAGTTTGAGGTCAGTCTCAACTAGCAAGACTTTGTCTCAAAAATAATTATAGTAGTAATAATTCATCCAAAACTACACAGGGAGTAGAGAGGAGTCAGGGTGGTAGTTACTTATGGTGAGTGCAGACAATCATCTATGTTTTTCTAGGACCTCGTCTCTCAACTCCAAACCACTCCTCTATTGCAGCTATGAGAGTCGGTGTCAGGGCTCCTGGCCATAGAGGGAGCTAGAGAGAGTGCAAAAGTAAATGGAAAAGAGACACTCTTTCCCCTCCGCTTTTCTCACCTTGACCTCAGTAGTTCTGCCCCTGGAAGGGAGCTTCTGAAGTTTTATACTTAATTCCACCCTCTCTGTCTGCTCAGTGATTAGAGGGGTTTTCTTTGGGGGGAGTGTTTATTTTTTGGCTTTTCCTAAAGATCTTCATTTAAATTCTGTTTAAATGACTCCTCAGTCAGACGTGGTCGTGTACACCTGTATCCCAGCACGTGGGAGGCTGAGGTAGGAGAATCACTCTGAGCTGAAAGCCAACCTGAACTATATAGTGAGACCCAAAAAGACAAACAATAGGAAGAAAATGTTCAAATGGGAAGCAGAGGCCGAGGGTACAGCTCAGTGGCACAAGCACCTGCTTAGCAAGCACGAGGTCATAAGTTTGATACCCAGTACCAAAAAAAAAAAAAAATTTGAAGGGGAACTAGGGATGCGGGGTGGAAGAGGGAAAGGAAAAGAAAAAGATGATGAGAAAAAGAGGAAAAATGGGAGCAAAGCTGTGTAAATAAGGAGGGGAAAGGGAGTTGAAGGGAGGGGAGGGGAATGGGAAAAAGAACTAAGTTCTGTCATGTACATGTACAAACTCCTATGGTGAATGTGATCGTTATGTGTACCTAAAATGCACCAATAAATTTAATTAATTTATTTTTATAAAATTCTTCAACACTGGCAAGCATGAGGTGCTGAGTTCAATTCCTGATACCAAAAAAAATAAATAAATTCCTCAACACACAGGGACCAAGTCATGCTAGACATGAGGATGGATATAAACCAGTGCAACAGAATTCAGATTCCAGAAAAAACAAAACTGCACACATCTGTGTCCGATTGATTTTTGACAGGGGTGCAGATACCACTGAGACAGGAAAAGAACAGTACAACATATGGTGCTGAGACAACGGACACACCTTGCAAAAGAATAAAGTCCAGAGTGGACAGAAACACATTTCCCCATGAGTTTTGTGCCTCAGGACCCTGCAGTCTAGTAAGGAAGAAGATATAAGTATAAAGAAAGAGTGAAAATTCGAGGTAAAAACAGTAAGTACCAGGACAGCAAACTTCTAAGGAAGTTAAGAGGAAGGAGAGATGGATTTTGATGCTGCTGTCAAAACTTCCCTCCTGGGGAATGCCACTCAAAGGACAGAAGGGAAAGAGGTGGGTATCCTGAACTCAGGAAGGATCTGAAATGGGAATTGAAGCCCTCAGAAAGACTGAGCAAAACCTCTGCTGGAGGAAAGGATCGGAGATCCACCATGGCACAGTCGGAGGGAGAGGAGAAGGAGGAAGTCACCGCTCCAAGCACACCCATGGCCCGTGCCCTCGTTCTGGCATTCGCAGCTTCAGCTTTGGAGGCCCACACTCACGGAAGCCTCCCAACTCGGCCAGAGGAGAGCGGAGTTCTGAGAGCTGGTCCAGGGCTGGAGAGAGGAGGGCGCAGCCAGGAAAGGACGCAATGGCGGTCAGTAGCAGTTGTGGGACCCAGTGTGAGAATGAGAGGTTGCGACAGCCACTGGGGCAGAGTCCCCACCCTGCGGCAACCTTCCTAATCAGTGCCTGGAGAGAATCAATGCAA
>PVLD010034230.1:0-12876 GCA_004027595.1 Dinomys branickii | reverse complement strand
AGTTGGAATTTTGCATCCACGGACTGGGCACCCATGCGCAAAGGAGCGGTCTCTGGGAGAGTTTCCCTCTGACGCTCACCTGGTCGCCATCTTCCCAGAAGTCCTTCGAGAATGTCTCTTCATACACTTGTGTTTCTCCATATTTAAATGACCCATAGGGAACTGCTGTGGACCCTGTCTCTTCTACATAATCTTCCCAGCTTAATTCCACTTCTTCCATACCAGATCCAGCATCTGCTTCAAACTGCTGTTCCCCATTCATCTCCACAGCACGTAGGTTATCTCCTCCTCACACAAAGGAAAGTCCTGATGGTTCTGCTACAATCTGAAGATAACTTGCCAATTTCAAATGTCTGTCCAATGGGCATCCAAGGGTCCAAATTAAAGTGCTGCCGGGAGTTTTCGCACGCACACTCGCTTGGTCGCTCGCTTTTCTCCTGTCGTGCTCGTTTTCTTTCTTTCTTTCCTTCTTTTTGCTCGCCCGTGTGGGTGCTTTTTTTGTTCGCGCCCTCCTTACTGCTGGGCTCGGTGGAGCGGACACCTTTCCTTCTTTTCTCCTTTCCCCCTCCCAATAATTTCTTTTTCAGCAGGTTCTTCCCCTGTCCAAATATCTACTGCACATTTGGATCTTATTTACTCTTTCAACTTTGTACACTAGAGAGACAATATGATATTTTCACATGTGAATCTGATTTATATCACTTATGAGTATGATCTCTAGTTGCATCCATTTACCTATTTAAAAAAGCTTCAAGTTTATTCTTCATTATAGCTGAGTAGTACACCATTGCATAAAAATTTCAGTTGATTCCAAGTTTTAGCTAATATATATTGTCCTGCTCCAAACATGGGTGCATGTATATCACTGTCATATGATGTTAATTCTCCTGGGAAAATATTCAGAAAGAGAACACCTGAATATCTTTTCATTTTCTGACATCTCCTTCGAGCTCTGTTTTCAGAGTAATTTTCAATGTGTAGATCGATCACTTCCTTTGAGAGATTGATTCCCAAGCATTTCATTTTTTTGCATGTTATTGTGGGGGATATGGTTTCCCTAATTCTTCTCTCAATGATTTTGCTGTTTGTGTGCAAGAATGTGATAGATTTTGAGTATTGACTTTGCATCCAGCTATGCTACTGAACTTGCTTATTAAATCTAAAAGTCTTTTTTGGAGTTTTGGTGTTTCTATATAGAGTATCATTTCATCCATGAATAATGATAATTTAACTTCTTCCATTCCTGTCCTTTTTTGATTACTCTCTTCTGTCTAATTGCTCCTGATAATGTTTCCAGAACTATATTGCATAGGATTGTTAATAATGGGTATCCTGCGCTTGTCCCTGATTTTAAGGTGAAAGCTTTCAATTGTTGTTCACTTAGTATGATATTGCTTTTGGTTTGTCATTGATGGCATTTATCAGATTTAGCTAAAGACCATCTGTTCCAATTTACTGTATGGTTTTTATCATGAATGAGTGTTGGACTTCATCAAAAGCTTTTTCTCCATGAATGAAGATGATCATGTGATTTTTGTCTTTGACTCTGTTGATGTGATGCATTACATTTATTGATTTGTGACTGTTGAACCATCCCTGAATTTCTAGGATGTATCCCAATTGTTCATGGTGTATAATCTTCTTCATAATTTACTACATTCTCTTTCCTCGTATCATTTGTGGATTTTTGCATCTATGCCCATTAGTGATATTGGTCTGTAGTTTTCTTTATTGGTTGGGTCTTTCTCTGGTTTCAGAGTCAGGATAATGCTTGCATCCAAGAATGAGTTAGGGAAAATTGCTTCCCTTTCAATTTCATTAAAGAGTTTGTGGAGTATTGACATTAAATCATCTCTAAACTTCTTATATAATTCAGCTGTGAATCCAACAGGAGCTGGAGTTTTCTTTGTTGGTAAGTTTTTAATTATGTCTTCAACTTCATTAACTGATATCAGGCTATTCAAAATTTGTAACTTCTTGATTCAGCTTTGCCAAATCATACAGTTCTAAAAATCTGTCCATTTCTTCTGTTTTTTCCATCTCATGCTTGTAAAGATTTTGGAAGCAAGTATTGATGTTCTTCTGAATTTCCATAGAATCTGTAGTGATTTCACCCTTTTCATTCCTTATTGCATGAATTTCAGTGTTTTTCTTTCCTTTTTCTGATAAGGATGGCTAGTGGTTTATCAATTTCATTTATTCTTTCCAAGAACCAACACTTTGATTCACTAATTCTGTTTTTCTTAGTCTCAGTTGCATTCATTTCTGCTCTGATATGTATAATTTCCTCACTGGTATGGACTTTGGGCTTGATTTGCTCTTTATGCAGAAACTTGAGGTGCAACATTAGGTTATTTATTTGTGCTCATTCTGTTTTCCTGATGTGAGGATTCACTACTATAAATTTCCATATTAGAACTGCTTTCAATGCACCCCACAAGTTCTGTTATGTTGTATTTGAATTTTTGTTTGATTGTAGATAATGTTTATTTTCTTCTGTAGTTTAACTGGTGATCCCTTGGTTGTGCAGAATGGTGTTATTTAATTTCCATGTGTTTATGGAGTTTTTGCAGTTTCTTTTGCCATGAATTTCAAATTTCTTTGCACTATGATCAGGTAGTATTTGTGGGATAATTTCATTTCACTTGCATTCAATTAAACATGCTTTATTGGCTAGTGTACGGTCTATTTTAGAGAACATCCCATGTGCAGTTGACTAAAATGTGTATTCTCATGTTGTTGGGTAGAAAACTCATTAAATGTCTATGAGGTTCATTTGTTCATAGATTTGGTTCCATTCTGTTATTTCTTTGTACGTTTTTTGTCTTGTTGGTCAAACTCTTTGTGACAACATGGTATTAAAGCCTCCCATTATAATTGTGTTATTGCTTATTTGATTTTTCATGTATATTAATAGTCATCATATATTTGGGTGCTCCCATATATATATATATATATATATATATATATATATATATGATGTCTTTCTCTTTTAGTTTTCCCATAACAAATACATAGTGACCTTTATTTCTTTTCATCATTCTTGGTTTCAACTTTACTTTGTCTGCAAGCACAATAGCTACCCCTGCTTTTTACTGGATTCCTTTTGCATGAAATGTTGTTTTCTATCCTTTTGCTTTTAGTCATTGAGTTAATTTTTGAGTTAAACATATTATTGTATACTGCATATTGTTGGATCTTATTTCTTGATCCATTCTGCCAGTTGTTTTCTTTTGATTAGTGGATTGAGGCCATTTACATTCATGATTATAACTGATATGTACTGGCTTATCTTTGTCATGTTATTTTCCTGCTATTTGTTCCTTACTTTTCCCCTCCATTTAATTGCTTCCCTATATTCTGGTTTCTCTTCATATCATATAAATCTTTCATCTTTTTAATTGCTTGCCTTCCTTCCTGGTTTCTTTCTGTTGTTATTGGAATTGTGGTCATTTCTATCTTTCTCAAGAGTATCTTTCAGTACACTGTAACGTTGGTTTGGCAATCATGAATTTCTTCAGTTGTTTCTTGTCATGGAAGTGTCTTATTTCTCCATTAAATTTGAAAGATAGCTTTACAGGGTACATCAGTGAGTTGGAGGTTCTTTTCTTTCAGGACTTGAAATACTTCACTCCATCTCTTTTTGACTTGAGGGTTTGTGTTGAGAACTCTGCAAATGAGTCTGAGGGGTTTCTTTTATAGGTGATCTGTTTTTTTTTTCCTCTAACAGCTTTTAATATTCTATTTTTGTGGTGCGTTTCTGAGACTTTCATTATTATACGACTGGGTGAAGAACTGCAGTTCTGTATACTTCACTTCTATGTATGTCAGATTCTTTCCCCATGCTTGGCAAATTTTCTGCTATTACTTCTGCAAGTAGTTTTTTATGTCATTTGTGTTGACTCTTGCTTTTTCATTGACACAAATTATTCTTATAGTATTTTTCTTTGCATCATCTTGCAGCTGTTAAATTGTTATTTCTTGATCTTTTGTTATTTTCAAGAGATCTTTCCGTACATTATTGCTAGCTGTGGTCCTGTCTTCAAGGTCTGAAAATCTGCCTTCATGTTCTTTCAAGTGGTTTTACCAGCTTTCAGTGCAATTTTTAATTTCCTGTTTATGTGTTTGATTCCATTTTAGGCATTCTATTTCTTTGTTCTATGGATCATTTCTGTATTGCTCATTCACTCTTCCGATCATCATCTCTTTTTTATCTATCTCTACTCTAGATTTGCTGAGCAATTTCTTGACAAATGTTGGCATTTCTTTTTTGCCTGACAGATTGTTTCTGATCGCATTTCTTCTATAGTCTCATGGATTTGGTTCTTCACTTCAGGTGATATCATTCAGAAATTTCAGGCATATGTTTTCCAATTTACTCTACATCAATATCTTCTGGAATTGTTCTGGGTGGGCTGGAAAGCTTAGACTGTAGCTGGCGTCTTTGTTTTGGTATTTTATATTTCAAAAATTTGTGTTTTCTTTCTGTGACGATCTTGTGAGTTTTTGTATTAGGTAGCTATGTTACTCATATCAAGGCATCACTAGAAAAAGTCTGTAGTTCAGGAATGTCCTCTTTGTGTAGGAGATTCTTCCTTTGTGTCTGTCCCAAGATCCTAACATCTCAATTCATTAAGGGTGGAATGTTTATCTGTTTGGCTCAGTTTCCAGTCCTCAGGTGTAGGGCTGTGGTGAGGTTATTACCCCAGGGCCTTCCAGTATTGTTACAGAAGGGAGAACAACTGCTTGCAACAAATAGGGCCTCCTAGGTAAAATAGTTCAAGTAGTAGTGACAACAGCATCAAGCACACTTTAGAAACAGACAACCTGTGGTAACTACTGATTTCGTATTTAGATCATAGGACCAAAATCTATGGTTATATATGAGAAGTGAAAATAAATCAGGACTTTGTATGCAAGGTGTTTCCCATGGCATATGGTTTTACCCTGTGGTAGACAAAATTAAGGAGGACAGTACATAAAAAATAGCTGGAAAGGAAGTAGAAGTGAGGCTGGAGGACAAAGGACGGTCATGCAAAGCTTGAGAAACTAGAGAAGAGGATAGAAAAGAGCGGAGGTGGATTCAAGGCCTGACCTGAACACGGCCTCTGGTTTGGGGAGGATGCGATTGGTCTTCTTACACGGGAGTTCTCAACCATCTAGAAAAGTGAGAAAATAAAAAAGCGAAAACAGAAAGAAACAGAAAAAATTGAGAAAAAGAAAGGTAGATACAAACAAAAATAAAACAAGGTAAAATTAAACTAAATTTAAAAGAGGGATTGACCCCACCCTCCTGCTTTAACTGTGTGTGTCTTTGTCCCTCAGAATAATGCTGGCTCAGCAAATTTGCCACCTGTTGTTCATATATCAGACTTTTCCACCTCACTGCTCTTGCCCGACCCTTCTGTGCGTCCTAGTCAGGGTTGTACTTTGCGGTTGGCGATTCCCCACTTGTCTGTCTCCACTGATGCAGGGGGAGGCGCCAGTGTCCTGGATTCCTCCAGAGGGGCTGGTTTCTCGGTCTGGATTCAATGTTGTATGGGATATTTCCATGCATCTAGATCTCCCTGTGCATCATGTGCACCTTACCCAGGGTCCTAGTGTGTTACTGGAATTCCTTCAGGTCTCTAAACCACTCCTCTCACGAGCCACACTGTCCCAGCTAAATGGAACAAGAGGGGGTTGTGGACTCTTACACCTCTCTCCACCTCTAGTCAATGGTGAAATGTTAGTTTTCTTTTGAAAAATCTATGTTTATCTTTCTCCTAAGTCATCTTAAAAATGGACATTTGGCTGAAATGATGTTTTATTGTTTCTTTTCATTTGCTTATTAACCATTCTGGCATGAATTATTTTTTCTCCTGTACCCTCATGATCCTGTTTAACTTTTTCCCATGTCTGTGTGTATGATTCCTGAAGGATCCATCTGTAATGCTGGCTTAGTGGACTGGAATTCCTTTAGGTTGTGCTTCTCTCGGGAGATATTTATTTCAGCTATGACTCTGAAGGATAACTTTGCTGGATAGAGTGAACTAGGTTGCACAGAACTTGAAATATATCCTTTTATACCAACCTGGACTTTAGAATTTCTGCTGAAAAATATGCTTATTCTGATGGGATTGTCATTATATGAGAGTGAGTACTTCTGTCTTGCATCTTTCAATTTTCTTTCTTGTTTGTAACTTTGGCATTTTAACTACAATGCACTATGGACAAGTTATTTTCTGTTCAAGTTTATTTGGAGTCCTAAATGCCTCCCAAAACTCAATGCTCAATTCTTTTCCAAGATTTAAGACACTTTTTACTATTATTTCACAACTAAAGACAGACTGCATCAGGGAAAACACAGGTGTGAATAGTCAAAAGTCCATTCTAGCTGAGATGTGAGTATTGGAACTACTTCCTTCTGGGCTCCCAGTCTGCAGGCCTGGGGGCACAGTAGTGTCTGTGTCAAATAAGCCCTTCATACTATCTGGTGTCATGTGGCCCATGCCACCTGGGCAGCACATGCCTCACACACTGTAAACTGTGGATCTGGGGACTTGGCATGTGTCTTGGTTATTTTTGTTATTGTTGTTGAGATAATATTAAAGCAGGAAAGGTTCATTTAGCTCACAGTTTATGGAGGTTTTAGTTTGTATTTGCCTGGCTTTAAGGCCAAGTGGCACATGCCAGAGAGTAAGTGTTTATGTCAGTGGACGGCCGCAAAACAACAAGAGCAAAAGGGAGGAGTGGCAGAGAAGAGTACATCTCTTTCCCTGCTTATATTGTAAGCAGGCTACCCCCACCCAAGGGGTGCGTAGCACTCATGCCATCTCCATGCCCTCCTCTTGCACAGGTTCAGGATGACTATGAAGTAAGCACCCAGGCTCCCTGCTGAGTCAAGTAGTTTATCTTTTAAACTTTTCAACTTGATACAATAAACAACATCCCAGAAGGGAAACCGCATGTCCTTTTTACCCCTAGATATAGAACTGTTGAGTCACTTAGCCAAACCTCTAAACACCCCAAGTTGACACAATGTATCACCCAGTACAGCACATATTCAAGCTACAGCATATACGCAGAATACCCCACAGTCAGCACAGGGAGCACTCACACCTTCAAGTTCTGTGCTGAAGAAGCATGGGAAATGGCAAACTCGCCACCATCAATCTTAGTGGTCTCAGACTGGATTTTTCTTAGCAAGTCACATGGCTGGGCTTCCTTTTCATTACAGGAAGGGCCCCTGGCTAAGCAAATCATCCATCAGCCTCACAATCATAGACTTGCCAGAAACCAAATTATGAGAAATAAATGAATAAATATTGTTAATAGCATATGGAATGCAGTATTCAGTATGGTAGCCCATTGAATTAAGAAGCACACTTCACATGGGGTGCAGGTTTCTCCACGATTTGAAGATGCAACCTGGTTACCTGGGATTTGGTAGTGTACACAGGGCTCCCTGAGCACACTCAGGCCACCCCAGAGCAGATTGTATACAACATCTGACTAAGATTGAGAACACCTAGAGAGGTAGCACACAAACGCTTGTAGTAAGACATGGACAGCTGAGCAGCACAAGAGAAGATGGACTGAAGCCAGGAGAAAAAAGGAGAGGAGAGGGCTCCTGAGTGAAAGGCCACTCAGGGCTCAGAGACGACCATTTGTAAGGTGGTCTACTCAAGGTCTAGTTTGGCATGAGCCTGTGCATATGCGATTGGAAGAAATTCTCTCATATGAGTTTGCAAACTGTTTACAGAAATATCTGCTGCTATGGTTTGGGTAAAAGCCTGTCACATGCCCCAGGCCATGGCACAATGGGGGAAAGGTTGGAATCTTTAATAGGTTGGGAGTAGTTGATGATCTTCTGGTTACATGGTCCTGGCCAACAAAAAGACACTGTGTCTATGACCCCTCCTCTTTCCACCTCTTTCCCATTTGTTTTGTGTCTTGACCACTAGGAAATGAGCAGATTTCTCTTACAATGTACAGCTTCCATGGTGTCCTCTGCAGCCACAGGCTGAAAACACAATGGTCTACCTCTCATGGATTGAACCCTCCAAAGGAGCTAAATAAATGCTTCCCTCTAGTTTAGATCATCATGTCAGGCATTTCCTTAGAGTACAGAAATCTGGATAACACACAGGAACTTTCAACCTAGCCTTCCTCATCCCCTAGTACAAAGATGGGCCTCACAATAAGTTTAGGCAATCCAGCTCTCGAAATCCCACAGCACCAATAAAAAGTAATGTTTGCTCATTTCTATCACCACCATCCTCATCCAATAGTCTTTTTTTTCACTTTTATTTTAAAAGGAAAAGAACAAAAACATATTAACAAACAAACACAAAGTAGCATAAGAAAATGATACACTATATTATGAATTATTATTCCCTTATTTTGTCATGAAATTTTGTTTCCTGTTTTCACAAAATTAACTCTTTTATAGAAATAGAAAAATATCCAATTGTTAAACACTGTCTAAGCAAAAGAAATGCAGAAACCGAAGAAAATGGGCATGATCGCTCTAGCATCTTCATCGTCTGGACTTTATTTCTTAAAAATTAAAGCCAATGCATAATTTCCGCCGTAGTTTCTTTTTATTCTACCTTAAGTATGAGATCAAAGAAAGCATTCGGAATTTTTCATTAATTCAAGAATCAACTTCCCCTCTCCTGTAAGGATCAACTGCACATAAGGCAAAAACCAACTCCAGACTCTGCTTCCACAGCGCACAGCCTGGTGACACTGCCCTGCACCTCTGTTCTTGCAGATACACACATCCTTAGGGTGGGGAAGGCCAGGCCCAGCCTTCAGGGCACCTCACAGCCCAGGCTCCGATGCTCTGCTCTCTGTTGTGCATGGTTCAGTGACTTTGTTTATATGTACCACAAATATTCACTAACAACAAAAGAAAGGAAAAAGTCGTATTTCTCCTCAAAATCTTTCCCTTTACTTCTAGCCTTAGGCACAGATGCCATGGAAAGGAAAAACATGAGTTTTCCCAGCACTTTTGTCCTGCTGGGCTTCTCAGAGTTCCCGTGGCTGGAGATGCCCCTCTCCGCAGTGGTCCTGGTCTCCTACATCCTCACCCTCATGGGGAACAGCTCCATCCTCCTCCTCTCCCTGGTGGACCCCGGACTCCGGACGCCCATGTACTTCTTCCTGGGCAACCTCTCTCTGCTGGACCTCAGTGTGACCTGCACCATTGTGCCCCAGCTGCTGGCCAATCTCTGGGGACCAGACAAGACAATTGCTGCCTGGGGCTGCATCACACAGGTCTGCGTTTTCAGCTGCACTATCTGCACTGAGTGTATACTGCTGGCCATGATGGCCATTGATCGCTATGTGGCCATCTGCCGGCCCCTCCAGTACACTCTCATCATGCGTCCCTCGGTGTGTGTGCAGATGGCAGCTGTGTGCTGGTCCATTGGCCTGGTCAATGCTCTGATTCAAGCCACACTCACCCTCCACCTCCCCCTCTGTGGACACCACACCCTGGACCACTTCTTCTGTGAGGTGCCCGTGCTCATCAAGCTGGCCTGTGGGGACACCACTGCTAATGAGCTGACCCTCACATTGTTAATGATCCCATTTGGAATGGTGCCTACCCTGATGGTGATCATCTCCTACACCTTCATTGCTAGAGCTGTGCTGAAGCTGCCTTCAGCAGAAGGCAGGCACAAGGCACTCAGCACCTGCAGTTCCCACTTGATGGTGGTCACTCTGTATTTTGGGCCAGGGATGTACTTGTATCTCCAGCCTTCAGCCAAGAGTTCCCAGGCCAAGTTCATGTCCTTCTTCTACTGTGTGATCACCCCACTGCTCAACCCACTCATCTACACCCTAAGAAACAAGGATGTGAAGAGAGCATGGATGAGGATCCTGCAAGCGCAGGGTGGGCTGAGGTCTTTAAAAGCCAGAAGACCTCTGTCTGCCTCCTGAGCAGTCACATGCATACACTGATGAATACTTGCTTACCATGTCTACTTTTCCAAATTGTTAGCTATGAGCTCTGAGAAAGCATTCCCACTTCTCAAGGCCAACACTTAGATGACTGTGGAAACCCTTTGAACTATGAAGTTCTATCATTTTCAGTCTAGCAGACAGCCGTTGTGCTCCCCTCAACCCTCCATGTGTGTCTGGCCTCTATAGACAAAAGGAACAGCGTGGCTCATACATCCTCAGACTTATGGGAAACATGAGATTTAATGCTTTCTTCCTTCCTCCTTTCTTTATCTTTCCATCCTCCCCTTTTAACATAGTTACCATGACTTACTACTTATACAGAACAATGATTTTCATATCTTAAACTAAAACTAAAATGGATCAAAGATCTAAATATTTAAAAAGAAACAATATCCTAGAGATAAAATAGGGACAACTCTTGGGTAGAGGGACCTATGGAGGGCTGTCTGAAAAAAAATCCCAATAGCACAAGAAATCATACTGAGAACCAACAAGTTGAATTATAGCAAAATAAAAAACTTCTGCGCAGCAAAGGAACCAATCACCAAAATGAAGGGACAGCCTACAGAGCAGGAAAAATTTACCAACTATTCCTCAGACAGAAAGTTAACGTCTAGAGTATAGAAAGAAATAAAAAAAGAATTAGACTCCTCTAAATAAAAGACTCAATCAAAAAGTGGGCAACCAAAATAAACACACATTTCTCAGAAGTAGTACAGGTGGCCAATCGATACATGAAAAATAGTTCAATCTCAGTAGCCTTCACAGAAATGAAAATTAAATCTACATCGAGAGACCCCCAAAACAGTGGCTATCATCAAAAAATCTAGCAATAAGAAAGGTTGGTGAGAATATGAGGGGAAGGGGACAGAACTACAAGTTGATAGGAATGTAAACTAGTGCAACCCCTATGGAAATTAGTGTGGAAATTTCTGTAAAAACTAAAATTAGAAATTCCACATGACCTTGCTATCTCCCTCGTCAGTATTTTTCTAAAAGATTCAAAATCATCATATTTCAGGAATGCATACATGCCCGTGTTTATAGTAATACAATTTATATTAGCTCGATCTTGAAATAGTGTGTACGTCCATCAACAGATGAGTGGATGAGGAAAATGTGGTGTTTATATGCAATGGAGTATTACTCTGACACAAAGAAAGATAAACTAGAGGCATTCATAGGTACATGGATGCAACTTGAGAACACAGTCAAGTGAAATAAGTCAGATACACAAACTTAAGTGCTTCGTGGCACACAAATAATGAGCAAAATAAAGAGCAAAAGAAGATAGATAAATAGGAAGTAGGGAAAAGTTAAAATAATTCTCTAAATTCCACAGTATCAAAAATAGTTCAATATGTCATTCATTTCACTCATACTGCTAGTTTCTCTAATGTCATTGAAAAGAAAGTTTTGAACTGTCATCTGTTTCTTCTCTGTAAGGGAGAAATTTTGTGTCTCTAAGTAACTACTTTGAAGATAATGACAGTGTACTGACTTTTATCCTCTTTTTACTTTCTCATGAAATTTTATTTTTTCATAAAATAAAGCATGGATTTCACGGTGGTATTTCTCTGATGCCTCTTGTGGCCACTGAGCACATCCGTCTTCCCTGCTTCCCTTCCTGCTGCCAGCTCTTCCATTCAGCACCTTTGCCTCCCTGAATAGCTTTATCACAAGATGAGATCTCAGCTGTTGATTCTTTGTATTATTTCTCACGCAAAATAAAAAGGCAAGGCTGGGGTAATCACAATCCCTGACTTTAAATTATACTACAAAGCTGCTGTGATAAAATCAGGAAGGTACTGGAAAAAAGAAAAAAACAACCCCAAAGATCAGTGGGACAGATTAGAAGTTGCAGAAACAACTCCAGACATACTCAGTCACCTTATCTTTGACAAAGGGGCCAAATGCATTCGCTGGGAGAAAGATAGCCTCTTTAATAAATGATGCTGGGAAAACTAGCTTTCCACATGCAGAAAATTAAAAGCATTTTTAAGACAACTTCAAATTTTCGCACATACCCATGTTCATACACACTTCTCTTCTGGCTTAAATTAATGAGTAATATCCTGAGATTCGCACAATGACTAAACAGCCTGCTTCTGTTTCCAAGATCTTATCTTTCTGAAGCAGAGAGATTTCTGATGTGACAACTATCCAAACATTCCATGTATTCATTTTAACCAATTCATTTGAGTTCGCTAAAGTTACTTTACTTTATTTTGTTCTTAATTCTCTGAGTTCATTATATGTTCTGGATATCATATCCTTGTCAGATGAGCAATTCATAAATACTGTCTCTCATTGTGTACACTCTCTTAATTATTCCATAATATTTTAGTATGATGTTATCCCATTTTATTTTTGCTTTTGTGGCCTGAGGGTTTGTACTGGTTTCTAAAATATCCATGCCCAGCCAATGTCAGAGAGTACTTCTCCCACTTCCTCTCACTATCTTTATAGTTTCTTCTTTTACAACGAAGCCTTTAATCCGTCTTCACTTCATTTTTATACATGACATGATACATGAGTCGATTTCTGGTTTTTGACATCCAGTTACTTGGGACCACTGAATGAAGAACATGTCCTTCCTTATATGTGTTTCTCCAATTTGTCAAAATCACACAACTGTAAATGTACGCACTATATTTCTGTTCTCCATTCAGTTCCATTGCGTTTTGTGTCTAATTCCATGACAATACTGTCTTTCTCATTATTCTCTCTCTGTAGTATGTTTAGAAGCTGGGAAATGCAAATTCACTGCACAGTGAGACCTCATCTCAATCGCAGTGGCCACAGTAGAAAGACGAAAACTTCTGAGCACTGATGAAGAAAATGTGACTATAGAGACGTGAGCTACTAGAGCCCTTATGGAAACAGCATGAAAGTTCCTTGGAAATTTAAAGTAGAAACAAT
>PVLD010034229.1:0-12876 GCA_004027595.1 Dinomys branickii | reverse complement strand
AATTTGCATGTCTGTATATGGGTCCATACATCTACAATTCGAAGATATCAATGGATAAAGCAACAACTACTGTTGAGACCATATCACCTTGTCTATAGATTAGTTGTGATTGTACTATTTTCTATGATAATGGGTGTCTGTTTGTCAATATGTTTTTGTACTTTTATGTTTCTAAAATAAAAAAATAAAAAAAAAAAATAAAAAAAAAGATAAACTCAAGGCTTTAATAGTCAAGTGGATGCAATGGAGACCGTACTCATAAAAGAAATAAATCAGACCTACATCATATTGTCTCCCTAGTATAAGGACTTGAAAGGGTAAATAAAATCTGAAATGTACAATAGACATTGTGAAAGGGAAGAAACCACTCAAAGGGAAAGAACAACTGGAAGAAAAGAACAACCGGGATGAGTGAAAGGAGAAAAGAAAGAAGGGAGAAAAAATGTATATACATACACACACGTGCACCGTAGCTAAGGTAATTGCACTACTAATTTATATTGGTTTATTGAAAGGAATAGTTAATGCTTAAGTTTTGACCAATTTTCCATGGTTATATCTGGTAATCTGAACAACTACTTTGAAGATATATGCAATATAGCAACCATTGTTGAATTCATATCATCTTGTTTTTTGAAATTCCGTATGATTTCTTATGTTTTTTATTATTTTTTCTTTAAAACAATTCAAAATTTGGGGGGGAATGAAGTGCAAGTGTAAAGTTTTATATTTCTTAACTTTTTTTCTTTTTTTCTGTTTTTATCTTTATAATTGTCTTAAGTTCCTATCACTTCAAAATAGCTTCCTATAATGAAAAAACTTTTTGGAAGCCTCAAGCTACAAAGTAAAAACCTACTGCACAAATGAAAATAAGAGACAAGGAATCAAAACACCTAGTACAGTAAATTCCTTAGCCATAAAGAAAGACAGCAAAAGAGGGAGAAAAAAACTAAAATGAAACTAGAAAATGATTCACAAAACAGCTGCAATAAGATGTTACCTGCCTGGGGCTAAGGATATACCTCACAAGAACAGTGCCTGCCTGGCAAGCACAAGGTCATGAGTTCGATTCCCAGTACCCCAAAAAAAAGATGTTACCTGCCAGTAATTATATTGACTGTAAATGAAGTAGTAGGACTGGGATATAGCTCAAAGGTAGAACGTTTGCTTAGTACATGAAAGGGTGTAGTTTTAATTATCAGCAATGCAGAAAGAAAGAGAGAAAGAAAGAAAGAGAGAGAGAGAGAGAGAGAGAGAGAGAGAAAGAAAGAAAGAAAGAAAGAAAGAAATTGATTTAGAAAAGGTGAATAGGTTAAATTCCCTGACTGAAAGAAAGAGAAGTTTAAATACACTATACAACTGTATATTACTTACAAGACTTCACATCTAAGGGCACCATAAATATTCCATGGAAATGGAATCCAAAAGAAAGCAAGGGCAGTCATAAGTATATCTGATAAAATATAATTTAAACAAAAGCAGGACATAAAAGTAAGAAGAGTCACTATATAATCATATATCCAATAATGGACCACTGAAATATACAAAGCAAATATCTAGAGTCCAATACAGTAATAGTAGAGGAATTTAATCCCCCACTTTCAGTAAAGGACACATCATCCAGACAGAAAATCAGCAAAGAAATAGCAGAGTTAAATTGAACTCTAGATCAAATGGACCTTACAGATATCTGCAGAACATTTCAACAAACTGCAGAGTATATTCTTCTTGTGAGTGCATGGAATATTCTCCAGGATAAATCATGGCACACTACAAAACAATTCTGAATCAATTTTGAAAAATTGAAATCATATCAAGTGTTTTCTCCAGAGATGGTAGAGTGATGACAAGCAGAGAAATGGCTTCTTTTGAGATTTGGAGTCCAGATGATGGAATATAGCAATAGGAAGAAGAAAAGAGGGAGGGAAGTGGGTCCTCAGGACCCAGCAAGTATCTGAAGCCAGAATCAGAGCCTGCAGGGAGAGTGAAGAGAGGGACCTCGAGAGAGGTGGCAAGTGGTGCTTTCTCCCCGAGCCCTAGCTCACGGCACAGGAGGGGTGGCTCAAACCTGCAAAAACACAGTGCTTGTGGGTGACCCCAGAGATCTCTATGGAGCAATGCACCAGTGCAATGGAGCGGTGGGTACTGCAAACTGCAGTGACTGGTGAGTGATCTCATTCTAGCCTGATTCGGGCATCCCCAAGAGAGGATGATTGGCCAGTGGCCATGCTGGAAAGGGGCAGACTGAGTTCAGAAATCAGAGCAGCTAAGGATCGGCTCCATCTAGGGGCTCCCTGTATGACAGTGAGTTACAGATGTGGAAGACACCCAAGTGCAGGTACCTGAGTTCAGGCCAGAAGGAGGTACCTGGAGTATCATGGGCTGAACAACCTGGGCCCCAGCCTCATAGCTAGAATCCAGAACCAGACTAAACTTAAGGGTGCTGAAGATGAGAGTTGCTAAGATTATCCACCATGCCTGTGTACTCCTACAGCTGGCTTGTGGGGTTCAATCAAGGCGTCTGGACTCTGTCAGCTCTCCGCCTACCAGTGACGGCAGAGACACCTCCTAAAGTAGACATTGTTTTCCTTTGCATTTTTTCTTCTTGTTTCTCGAATGCTTCTTCTTGCTTTTTATATGTGTGAAAATTTTTCTAGTTTGACGCTAGAACTGTTGCTGTTTTTAATTCTTCAATCTCTCTTTCCCTCCTGTCTTCTTCACCAGCTTCCCAAAGTTTGTGTAATCTTCCTTTATCCTTCAGCTTTGCATCTAATCTATTCCTCTTCTATTTCTCTATTTCCCCCCTACTTCCTTCAAAAAACAAGAGAGAGAAACCACTCTCAGGGTGCAGAGAGAAACTACGGTTTGAGGAAAAAAACTTTGCCAGCTGTCCCTCAGATAAAGGACTACTATCTAGAATAGATAAAGAACTCAAAAATATAAGACCCCCCCAATTTAAAGACACAATCCAAAAATGGGCATCTGAAGTGAATAGACAATTCTCAGATGAAACAGTATAAACAGCAAGTAAGTGTATGAAAAATTGTTCAACGTCACCAGTCATCAAAAAGATGAAATTTAAAACAATATTCCATCTCACTCGAGAAACAACGGCTATTATCAAGAAATTAAGCAATGACAGATGTTGGTGGAGGTATAGGGAAAAAGAAATCATTTTCTGCCGCCGGTGGGAGTGTAGACTAGTGCAAACACTGTGGAAATCAGTGTGGAGATTCCTTAAAAACTAGGACTAGAAGTTTACCTTGATCTAGCTCTCCCCTGCTTATCTTCCCAAAATAATTAAAAGCATCATACCACAGCAATATATGCACACTCATGTCTATAGCAGCCTAGTTTGTAATTAATAGCTAAATTTTAGAAACAGCTCAAATACCGATTAACTGATAAATGAATAAAGAAGATGTGTTTTTTTAAACAATGGAGTACTACTTTGCCATAAAGAAGAATAAACACGAGATATTTCTAGTTAAATGAATTAACCTTGAGACTATACTCTTATGTGAAATAAACTGGACACATGTGTATAAATATTGCATTGTTTCCCTGGGGTGAGAAACTGAAAGTGTAAATAAAGACAAAATATATAATAAATATTGTAAAATAGGAAGAAAAGTTTCAAATGGGAAGGAGAACTAGGGAGGAGGAGAGAAAAAGAAACGAACAGGAAAGAAAAAATGTGAAAAGAAGGAAAAATGGAAACAAAGCTTTGTAAAAAATGAAGAGGGGAAAAGGGGCTGAGGGGAGGTTAGGAGACTGTAGAGAAAAAAGAATTAAGTTATATCATGTAAGGGTACAAACTCTTTATGATAAATGTGAGCATTATGTATATCTAAAATATACAAATAAACTTAATTTTTTTTTAAAAATGGACAAACTCTTATATAGACTAAGAAAAGTTTTAAATAAAATAAGAATAGAAAGAAACATTACAACTGATGTTACAGAGATATAACATTGCTACAGATTAGTATGAACAATCATATGACAATAAATTTGATAATCTACACAAAAGGACAAATTCCTAGGTACATACTTTATCTAAATTGGATCATGAGAAAATAAAAAAGTCTGAACAATAGAAAATCTGAATAACAAGAAACAAGACTGAATTAGTGTATATGGATCAATATTGTCATATTCCACAACAGAAAAAGGGCAAAAAAGCATGTGACTATGTTAATAGATGCAGAAAAGGCATCTGATAAAACTCACCATCTCTTCAAGATAAAAACCCTGAAAATATTAGACATAGAAAGATAGTTCCTCAACATAATAAAGATCATATGAGATAAACCAATAGCTGCCATAACACTGAATGGAAAAATGTCAAATGTCTTGTTCATTCTTGAGTATCTGGAACAAAGACTCTCACCTTTATTACACTTATTTAACTTTGTATGAGAAGGCCTGGCTACAGCAATCAAGCAAATAAAAAAATAAATGGTATCCCAAAGGGAAAGGCTAAAGGCAAATTGTCACTGCTTGCAGATCACACGATTTTATACATAAAAAATCCCCAAAACTATCAGAGCTAATAAATATAACCAGCCAGGTTTCAGGACACAAAATCAACATACAGAAATCAGTAGTGTTCCTGTATGACAACTATCAAGCACCCAGAATTGTCATCAAGGACACAATCCCATTTACAATAGCTAAAAATAAATAAATAAATATCTAAGAATAAATCAAACCCTCCAAAATGAAAGATCTCTACAATGAAAACATAAACTGGTGATAACTGATTTCTAGCAAGTTGGGAGTTATTTATTCCCCTGTATCAATAGAATTAGCTCCTGAAAAACTAGGAGATATGATAGACATTGTGAAATGAGAGGAAAATGCTCAAAAGTAAAGGGCAACTGGGGTGTGGGAAAAGACAAAAGAAAAAAGGGGGAATCATGTATGTATGTATGTATGTATGTATGTATGTACAGGATAGCTAACAGTGGTACTACTGTGTTCTAGTGCTTTACTGACAGGAACAGTTAATGATTACTTGATTTGATCAATATTGCATGTCTCTATTTGTTTCCTGAGAAACCACTTTGGAGATATCAATACATAGTACAACAACCATTGTTAATTTCCTACCACTTTGTCTGTAACTCTGTATTGTTTGTATTGTTCTTATGCTATTTTGTAAATGGATACCTGTTTGTTAATTTGTTTTCCTTCTTCTTCTTCTCTTATTTTTAAAATAAATTTTTAAAAAATTAGCTCCTGAGAGATGGGTTGCCACTGAGATCATTTCCTCCAAGAATGTTTTATAGAGCAAAATCATGAGGTGAGTACCACATGGGTCAAACTATAATCACCTAGTAAGATTACAAGTACAGTCACTTAGCTATTATTGATGCAACAGAGAATCAGGGCTCATAGCAAGGATTTATGGCTGACATCATCACCCTAGACTAACCCATGACTTCTAAAACAGGAACTTTTGGGGAAGGGATGGGACCGGCAATGCTTGTCATTCATCAGGGTATCTGATGCGTATCTGGACTTAATGGACAGAGTGGTACCAATTAGATTATAATCTCAAGTTTCCGTTCATCCTTTAAGGAAGTATACAAGTCTGGCCATTATGACTTTATCTTGAGGTCTTGCCTTCTTCAGATGCACTTCCAGCTAGTTTTGATACATCCTCATCTTTTGCACTGAATTCCTCAAGGGCATTTTCTCCCTAACTATTAATTTCTACTTGAATTAGCTGCCTATAATAATAGAAAATGAAAAGGAACCCCCAAATCAAAGGACATCCCCTGTTCATAGATTTAAAAATAAATATTATTAAAATATTCCTACTTCACAAAAGATCTACAGATTCAATGCAACTGCTGTCAGAAAGTACCAATGTCATTTTTCACTTGGGAGAAACAATCCTAAAATTTGTGTCTGAACAAAATTCCTGAACAGCCAAAGCAATCTTGAGCAAAAGGAACAAAGCGGGAGGCTGACTTTACACTACCTGACTTTAAAATATGCTGTAATCCTCAAACAGCACAGTATGGACATGAAAACAGCCACGTAGACCAAACAAACAGGATGGAGTGACTAACAGTGCACAAATACATATGCAGCCAACTGACTTTCAACAAAGGCCCTAAGAGTGCTCAGCAGAGAGAGGACAGTCTTTGCAACAAATGGTGCTGGGAAAATTGTGTATCCAAGTGAAGAAGAAGAAAGAGAAAAGGCACACCCCTGTCTCTCACCTGTTACAAAATCAACTCAAAATGAATCAAATATTTAAATGTAAGTCATGAAACTACTAGAAGAAAACATAAGGAATATGCTTTAGAACGTTAAAAAATACTAGTAGTTTTTGGAGAATAACCCAAAAGAACAGGTAAGAATGTACAAAAATGCAAATAGTAAATAAGACAAATGGGATTATATCAAACTAAAAAGCTTCTACACAACAAAAGAAACAACCAATAAAGAGCCAAGCTGCAGGATGGGGGAAAATAACAAACTATAATTAGACAAAGTTTGGCCGTGTGTGGTGGCACATTCCTGTAATCCAAGCACTCGGGAGGCTGAGGCAGGAGGATTGTTGTGAGTTTGAGTTCGAGACCAGCCTGGGCTATAAAGTGAGCTCAAGGCCAGCCTGAACTGCTTAGTGAGACCTCAAAAAAAAAAAAATCAAATAAGGTTTAAATAGCCATAACTTATAAGAAACTCAAGGAACTCAACAGGAAAAACTAAATAACTTGATTTTAAGATAAGCAATACACCTAAATAAACATTTCTCAAAAGAAGACATAAAGTACATGAAAAAATGGTCAGCCTCACTAATCATCAGGGAAATGCAACTCAAAACAATGAGATATCAATTCACTCCGGTAAAAATAACTATTTTCAAAAAGACAAACGTAACAAGTGAAGAAAAGGGGAGAAGAATGTAGAGGTTCCTTAAAGAATTAAAAACTGAATGACCATATAATTTAGCAATCTTACTACTGGATAAATATCCAAAGGAGCTGAGTGTCGCAAAGAAACATTTGCACTCCCATGTCCATCGCAGCCTTCTTCCTAACAGCCAGGAAACGGAAATGACCGTCCACACGCTGATGAATGGTTAAAGGAAAGTGGGTGTGTGTACCTCGTGGGATACTATTGAGCCACAAAACAAATGAAACCCTGTCACCTGCAGCTACCTCTGTGGAGCTGGAGATCATTGTGTGAAGTGAAATAAACCCGGCCCAGAAAGACAATTACAGCGCGATCTCATCTGTACACGGAATATAAAAAAGTGCCTCTCATAGAAGTGGAAGGTACAGTGGTGATTCCGAGAGCCTGGGAAGAACGGCAGGGAAGAGAAAGACGGATGGAAGTTCACCAATGGATACTAAACAGTAAGTTTAGCTGCTATTTGCTCAGTAAGGAGAGTAGACACAATGCTGATGTACTGTGTATTTCAGAAGTAGGAGAAAGGACTCAGAATACTTTTACCACAAATTTGAGATGTATATATTTTCGGATTTAAACAGTACTCAACTGAAACATTACATGGTACTGCAAAGTATGTAACATTTTACATTTTTACGTGTAGGGCAAAAAAGCAACTTTTTTTCAGCACTGATAGAACCCAGGGTACACTGAGTTACATCTGCAAGTATTTCATTTTATTTCGACACTGAGTCTTGATAAGTTGCCCTGGTGGGCCTTGAACTTGCAATCCCTGCTGCCTCTGCCTTCCAGGTAGCAGGGACTACAGGTGTGTGCCACCTGTCCAGCAATCAATATATTTTTTTAAAAATAGTAATGAAAAAGTGCAGAGGTTTTAAGTTTAAAGAGAATAAAGAAACTTTTACTAGTTGCTGTGGAGAATAAGAAAGATGACTAAGGAACCATGAAAGAATTTCTCAATAGCACAGAAGGCTCAGTTTATGTTATAAATCATGCATTTTTTTATGTAACCAATCTGTGAATTTTCTCCAAAATAGAGGTGAGCTAGAGGACTACCTGTTGGCTAAGTATCACAAAGCCACTTTGGCTCACACTTCAAATTAAGGCAAAGTTACTTGCACAACAGTTTAATCACAGTTTGATGATTAAAAATGGCAGATTTGGCTCCTCCAGCTGGGAGCCTGGTCCTCTCGCCATGCCGCAGCACAAGCAGGCCAAACCCCAGTATCTCAACTCGGAGGAGCTGCAGCCCACATGCTTGGGAGGTCATAGAGAGCCCCACAGGTGGTAAAGAAGCCAGGAAATTGGTTGTTAAAGGGCTTTTGAAAAACTAGCTAGAATGTGCATGACTTTCATTTTTGTTTATTTGCAGTATGGAAGAGTAAACCCAGGAATAGGATCTTGTTAAATTGTCTGCCCAGGGTGGAATCAAACTCAAGATCCTCTTGCCTCATTCTCCCAAGTAGCTGGGATTTCAAGCAAGTGCCATCATTCCTGGAGTTCCTTCCTTCCTTCCTTCCTTCCTTCCTTCCTTCCTTCCTTCCTTCCTTCCTTCCTTCCTTTTTTTCACTACTGAGAATCAAACCCAGAGCTTTCACTCTGAGCTACATCTGTAGCTCTTTTTTTATTTTAAGGTAGAGTCTCAGTTACACAGGCTGAGCTCAAACTTGTGATCCCCCTGTCTTGGCCTCCCACTCGCTGGGATTACAGGCATTTACCGCTATACTCAGATGCTTAGTCTATTTTTTAAAATATTTTCAAAGAGCTAGTGATGGATGGTGAAATAAGCTCAAACTTAACCATATTGTTGGGCTTAGCTTGGTGATTATACTTGAAAAAATAAGTGACACTTCGTGCCTCAATCTCAGCTTCCAAGCTAGGTAACCATGTACCAAAAACAAATGGCCCCTCCATGGAAGGCAGTGACACTCAGAAAGCCTCCCCCACCGCTCTTCCCTCAGAGTCAAGGGAACACAAGTCTCCCCTTGGAGAGAGGATATTCAACTGTGGCTACCCAGGTTGCCAGTTCAAAACTGTTCATGGCATGAAAGACTTAGACCTCCATCTTCAAATCCACACAGGAGACAAACCACACAAGTGTGAGTTCTGCAACAAGTGCTTCAGCTGAAAAGACAGCCTGACCCTGCACGTGTGGCACAACCCAGGTGTGAAGCCACACAAGGGTCACCTGTGTGACTACACCGCTGAGGACAACAGCAGTTTGAAGGAGCACCTGTGGATCCACTTGGACAAGGAGCCCTACAAGTAACAGCTGCACCTCTATTCCGCTCACCTGCACCTGCACTCCCACACCCAGGACACCCTCTTCCAGGGCTGGCTCTGCAGTGCCACACTCAAAATCAGCTCAGACTTGGAGACACATGACTGTACATTTGGGGTAGAGGCATTCAAGTGTGAGTTCCACTGCACCATGAAGGCCAACCTCAAGTCGCACCTCTTCATCAAACACATCTTCAAGTGTTTGTGCTGTGCCTTCCAGGGCTGGGACAGGGTCCACCTCCTGGTGCACAGCCTACTGCTCCAGGCCAACCCCCCGGAGAAGTGTTCTGAGTGCAGCAATTCCTGCTCCAGTGAAGGTGCCCTGCACATGTGCAGCTAGGTCCACTTCAAGGCCCCCTTCCAGTATGACTTACGCAGCTTCCACATGAAGTGGCCCAGCAGCTTGGCTAAGCACATTAACAAGATGCATAAGGACATTCCAAAATGGAGAACAAGGCCCCACAGGGCAAGGAGGCACCCAGAGAGAGTGGACCTCACCATGTGTCCATACAGTGACCCCAGAGGGCCTTCCACTGTGAGACACGTGGCACCTCCTTTGTCAGGGATGATTCTCTGAGATGCCACAGGAAGCACCACAGTGACCAGAACTCCAACTTGGTCACCTTTCCTCCTAAGAGCAGTGCTCCAGTGCTTCTCAGCCCCTGGTCTCTGTGGGGCAGCTTAAGATGCCATTATAGCTTAGCCATGCCCTCTAGTGTGGCAAGAGTGGGCTCTCAGATGAGGGTACGACAGCAAGGCCATCAAAGTGCACATCATCCATCAGTTCTGGCCCAGTCTTCCAGGCCTGCAGCACCAATGGTTGATGTGACCATGGCATGAGCACATAGGCCACAGCAACACTGAAGGACCATTCTCCATAGTTCTGTCTTCCCTCTAAGAATTACCCAGGAAAGTTTCCTTGTTCATTCTAATAAGGGGTTGTCTTAGTTACTTTTCTCAGTGCTAAGAAAACACTTGACAGTCAAAATTAAGGAAGGAAAGGTTTATTTAGCTCATAGTTTGTAGAGGTTTCAGTCCATAATCAGCTGGCTCTACAGCAGGGTGGCAGAGCTGAGGGGCAACCATTCATGGCAGTGGGAGACAAAAAAGCAACAAGAGCAAAAGGAGGAAAAGAAAACTTTTCTTCCCTTATATTATAAGCAGGCTATCTGCCCTAGGATGGGTGTAGCACTCACACCATTTCTGTGCCCTCCTCTTACACAGGCTCAGGATGTTTATAAAGTGAGAACCCTGGCCTCCTGCTGATTGTGCAGCTAGATTGTGTCAATTTGGGAATGTAGAAGGTTACCTAAGTAACTCACCAGAGGACCAGGGTCCTCACTTTGTAAACATCCTGAGGTGTAAACAGCCACCCTAGGGCATGTCCTCTACACCCCAGGATGTAGAACTGCTGAGTTACTTCCTTAAGCTTCTAAACTTCTCAAGTTGACACAATGTATCAGTTATTGCAGAGGTCTACTGAGCATGGATCTGTCCAGTAAGAACAGCTTCTTCACGATGGATGCTTTTATGGTTGATAGATTGTGTCAACTTGAGAAATTTAGAAGGTTAACTAAGTAACTCACCAGAGGGCCAGGGTCCTCACTTTGTAAACATCCTGAGCCTGTGCACAGAGAAGGAACAGAGATAGTGTGGGCAAGTAGCCTGCATACAACACAAAAGAGGAAAAGAGGCTTGCTCCTTCTCCATTTGTTCTTGCTGCTTTCGCTGCCCTCTACCACCTTGAATTGTTGACCCTGTGCTGGGCCACCCTGCCTAGGAGCCAGCTTATTATAGACTGAAACTTCCACGAACTGTGAGCTAAATAAACCTTTCCTTCCTTAATCTTGGGTGTCAGGTATTTTGTCTCAGTAACAAGAGAAAAGTATCCAAGACAGAATTTAGTACCAGAGAAGTGGAATCATTTCTGTGACTATACCTGACCATGTAGTTCAAGAGCCTTTGGAAATGGCTGGTGGGAAGAGTTTGGAAAAGTTCAAGAGACGTCTCCTGAAAGAGTAGAGCTGGAACTCCTCGGGCTGTTCTGTATGGGAGATTCTGGTCAGAGCTCAAAAGACCAGAAGGCTGATAGAAATCCTGCAGGTAAAGACCGGTCTCAGGAGGTTTCTTCTAGGAAAAAGGACTGCATTGTTTGTTGGACTCCAGACAATATGTGTTATGGTCTGGCAAAAAGTTTGTCCATATTTTGCTCATGTCCAGAGATTTTGCCTGAGACTGAGATTAAGGGCGGCAGACTAATTAAACTGGCAGAAAAAATTTCAAGTCAGTGAAATGTTGAGGAGTTGGCATGGCTATTTTGGGAGGCTTTTAGACAGATTTATGTTAAGAATCAAGACCAAAGAGCCCAGCAGGATGATTTAAAATGTGAGCTTGGCCAAAAAAGGAAGCTCCAATGCTGTGGACTACAAAGATAGAGCTGAGGAGATCTCAATTGCTGAGAAGGGACAGGAGAATAGAAAAGATGGGTATCACAAGAAACAGCAAGGCACCAAACTGCAAAAGTGACTTTGAAGCCTCAAAATTGCAAAAGTAACTTTGTTTTGAAAGGAAAGCCACAGAGCATCATGTTCCAGAATGGTGGAAGCATAGACAAACGTGTTCCTCAGAATTGGATTCAGGGTGTCCAGCAATCTAGGCCCTCGACCCCTATAGCCAAGAGAGATGAAAGCCTAGCTACTGTTCCAGCTGGCAACAGACCTTGGCATTATCTATGTGGCGCTGGTTTTAGGTACATGCAGAATGCAAGAGTTATGGGATTAAGAAGGCTTCCACACTGATTTCAGAAGGCCTGGGAGGGCAGGCAGTGTGCCCCTGAGAGGGCAGTGTGTGAAGCTGTAAGGGTTAAGCCAAAGGTGTAATGGAGACCCCAGAAGTTAGGAAAATCCAGGAACATGGATCATCTCAGGAAACCTGCAAGGAGGAAGAAAATCCAGACCAAGAGAGAAGCCATGGGAGTTACAACAACTGGAAATGCCATAGGGGTGGAGCTACTCAAGCCCTTTGGAGCTCATAACTTGCCACAGATTGCCTCTTATGTTTGTCCTGCTGGATTGTGGACTTGCTTTGGTCCCGTTCCTTTATATCCCCACTTGTAACGTTTGGAGTGGAAATGTTTAACTTGTGTCATTAAATATTGGAAAGGTCTCACTTTTCATTTGTACAGGAGCTTACAGATAAGAGTTTGCCTTACATCACGGAGGAGACTTGGGACTTGGAGTTTTCAACAATGCTTAAACTGGCAGGACTTTGGCAACTCTTGCAGATGGACTAAATGCCTTTTGCATAAAGGAATATGCATGAGTCTTTGCGGGGTCGGGCAGAATGTTATGGTTCTAATGTAATATAATGTAGATTTACTTAATACTACTTCTTAAGGATTGTTAAAACTGTGTTACCACATTCAAGTTGTAAAATGGTAAGAATAAATATGTCTTTGCAAACTGATTTTTTTTTTATTATTTTAGAAACATAAAAGTACAAAAACATATTGACAAACAGACACCCATTATCATAGAAAATAGTACAATCACAACTAATCTATAGACAAGGTGATATGGTCTCAACAGTAGTTGTTGCTTTATCCATTGATATCTTCGAATTGTAGATGTATGGACCCATATACAGACATGCAAATTTAGTCAG
>PVLD010034228.1:0-12879 GCA_004027595.1 Dinomys branickii | reverse complement strand
GTTGAACATAGATGTATGTTTAAAATAGGCCTAAATTGTAAGTAAGTTTGTCAATTGTAAGTTTGGCAACCGCTGGCCTATATGGGCCAGGGGTTGACAAACTACCTGCCATGGACCAAATCCTCCTTATTCTCTATTGTTAGAAATAAAGTATTTAGTTGAACACATCCATTCACAATTTTCTATAGTTGTTTTTGTGTAACAACAACAGAATTGAATAGTTACTACAGAGAAGATATGGGCCACAGAGCCTAAATTACTGTCAGGTCCTTCAAAAGAAAGGCTTACCAATCCCTAGGCTAGGGTATATATTTAAGAAAAACATGTTTGAAGTTGTGTGTACATACATCTTTACCTTGACTAGAGAATCCCCAATTCCATCCAGAGCAATAACACCAGTTTATACTGACATAAGAGTTGTTGGACATTTCTTATTGTTCTACATCCTCACAAACTTTTTTTTGGTACCAAGAATTGAACTCAACCTTATGGGCCTGCTTTTTTTTGTTTGTTTTGGTTTTGATTTTGGTTTTGTTTCTTTTTACAGACATTTTATGTTGTTTGATTTTTACATTTTTGCCAGTATATTGAGTGTGATATATTTTAGCAGATGAATTTTGCATTTATTTGATTACAGCTTAGCACCTTTTCATATTTATTAGCCATTTGAATTTTTTTGAGATGCTTCTTCAAGTGCCTTTTTAAATTTACTGTTCTGTTGGAATATTTCTTTCTCTTATTAATTTAGAGGCATTCTATATATATTGTGTATTATTAGTTCTTTGTCAGCTATGAATTTTGCAAAAATGCTATCTACTATGGCTTACAATTCGCACTTGTGTGGTGTTTTAATGAACAGAAATCAATTTTAATGTAGTCAAATTTATCAGTCTTTTCTGTCATGCTTAGTGCTTTTTGTAACATGTTTAGGAAATTCATCTTACTGCTAAGCCCATTTCAAGCCATGGTTTCAGTTAAGGAGAATTACTTGTTACTTAGACTTCATGTGCATAAAACCTTAAAGTTATCACTAATTAACCATAAAGAATATTGTCCTCATTTACTAGAGTTTGATTTTTAAGTCTCCTTGGCCCTATATTAAAAAGATATTTTCATAGATACTGTCTTATATTAGGCCTTTCTAGTGAAAGAGTACCAACAGGGTGGATGAGTAAGAACGTAGGTAGTAGGTTGGTAGATAGATATATGGATATATGGATGGATGAAAAGGGGTTTATTAGGGGAATTGGTTCATGTGACTCTAGTGACTAAGAGATCACATGATAGCCTTTCTTCAAGCTGGAGAATGAAAGAAGCTAGTACTCTGCTCATTCCCTTTCCACAGGCCTGAGAACTGGGAAGATGTTTGGCCACGTTCTAGAGGTTGAAGGGTGGAAAAACTAGAGTTCTGTGTTCAAGGGCAGAAGATAGATATCCCATCTGTGAGGAGAAAAGCAAATTTGCCTTTTCTCCTATTTCTTTGGAACCAGGAATCGAACTTACAACCTCACACTTGCCAGGCAGGTGCTGTGTCACTGAGCTACATACCTAGCCCAAATTTGTGGGGTTTTTTTGTTCTATTCAGGCTCTCAGTTTTTGGATACTACTGGCCCACACTGGCTGAGGACAGATCTTACTTAGTTTACTGATTCAAGTGACAGTCTCTTCTTCCAACCCCCCCAGGCATACCTACTTTTTCATCTATCCTGATATCTCTTAATCCAGTCAAGTTGACATCTAAAATTAACCATCAGACATCCACATTCATGAAAGTTATTCAACCTATAAACTACTTTTTTCTTTTAAATCTCACCCTTCTCTTTCATATCTTCCTAGAATGTGTAGTGTGAGATTTTTTTCTTGTGGTATTTTACTGTTCTGAATTTTCAAAAGATGCTTGATGATTCTGTTTTTAGTTTTTAATTAAAAGATATCTTAGTCAAGTAAATATTGTGGACTTAACACTTGCTCACTCTTGTTCTCAGGTCCTAAAGGTGATCCAGGTCAGACCATAACCCAGCCAGGGGAGCCTGGCCTGCCTGGAAACCCAGGTAGAGATGGTGAAGTAGGTCTTCCAGGTATGTGAAAATTTTATTTCAAAACAACTTCACCACTTGTTGGTTTCCTTCTTTGCAAGTCTTCTGTTTGAAAACTGTTTTTTCTTAGGTGACCCTGGGCTCCCAGGCCAACCAGGTGTGCCAGGAATACCTGGCAGCAAAGGAGAGCCAGGTATTCCTGGAATTGGACTTCCTGGACCACCTGGTCCCAAAGGTAGGTTAGCTGATTAGTATGCTAGTATTATTTGATTAAACATGTGTATTGTAGAGCATTTTTCTGAGTGTTATAAGTACTTTAAATAAAAATTCACAATATGTATGTACTTTAAATTAATCATCTTTATGTAAGACAGTCCCATCCTAAAAATATCTCTAGTGTAAGAAACTGAAAGAATAAATAAGGCCCCAAATGTACAATAGATATGGTGAAATGGGGAGAAATCACTCAAAAGGAAAGAGAAACTCGAATGGGGGAAAGGGTAAAAGGAGGAAGAGAAAAGGAAAGAAATATATATTTACACACACATGGACATGATAGTTAAGATAGTTATACTACTAGCTTCCATTAGTTCATTGAAAAGTTTATGCCTATATTGTTTGATCAGTTTTTCATGCCTAGTCTGAAGATACACAATGTACTAATAATTGTTACTCTCCAACAATCTTGGTTTGAAATTTAATACCATTGTTTCTATACTTTAGTTTTCTTTTCTTTCAAATAAAATACATCTCAATTGTAGATTTGCCATGTTGATTTATGAGGTAAAAATGCCTCCTAAAAATTACTAAATTTTGTGTCTACTCATATTCTCAGAACAATTTCTGATACATAATAAGCAGTCAATAGATACTTGTGAATAAATGGATGTACTAAACAGAAATGAATTTACTGTACACCTATATCCAATGTTTTATCCTAAGTAAAAGTATTCTTAATTTATTGAACTTTTATAAGGTTTTCCTTCGGTTCTGTTTTATTTCTCCAGAATTTATTCCCATAAATGTCATGGGTGGTATTTGTATAAGGAGGATACTTAAATATGTCCTTACTCATTTATGCCAGATGCTCTCAAAAATATCAGATTTGACCAGGTATGGTGCTGCATGCTGGAAATCCCAGCACCCTGGGAAGCTGAGGTAGGGGGATCCCAAATTTAAGTTGCCTGGGAAACCTCATGGAGGGACTGCAGATGTAGCTTAGTGTGAAGGTCCTGAGTTGAATCCCCAGTAGCACAGGAAAGTATCAGGTTTGATTTCATGTGTGTGTGTAATATCTACAGTTCCTTTTAGCTCAGTTCCAGAAGTATATGGTAGGCATTTCATCACTCTGCATTAGTCAGCTTTCCCATTACTGAGACATAATACATGACACCCACAACTAAAAGCAGGGAAAGTTTAATTTAGCTCACTGTTTCAGGGTATTCAGTACATGATTGACTGGTAACAAGGCTGAAACATCACAGCAGATGTGTGAGATAGCAAAGGTGGCAGCTGAGAAGCAGAGCAAGAGAACAGCATCAGAGAGGAAGGAGATAGGTACCAGGTATAACTCCAAGGTCATGCTTCCATGATGCAGCCAGTCGCACCCAGAAGAGTCATCCACTAATCCCCTGGGCAACTCTCAAGCCAATCAAGTTGACAACCAAACTTAATCATCTTACACTAACCAACCATAGCAGAAGAGAAACTGTTCTGTGTTTTTGTGTGGAATCCATTTCTTGTGCTTCTATCTGATTTATTATGCAATGATTGTTTTTATTCAGAAGAGTGTGACTTTTGCAGACAGTATTCCTATGTGACCATAAAAGGGTCATAGGATGGTTGAGAATATCAGCTATCCATAAGGCTTGATCCTAAGTAGCCATACAAAGTGTCATCACTCTAGGGCCGGTGATATAGCTCAGTAGTACAGTGCCTACTTGGTAAGCACAAGGTCCTGAGTTTGATTCCTGGTATAAAAAAATTGTCATTGTTCTTTTATCACCTTATTGAAGCCACTATGCATAATAGGGTAGGTTCAGAATGTTGGTTGGAGAATTTTGTATATTTCTTAAAGTCTTCTCTTTCTCATTTTACAGGTTTTCCAGGAGTTCCAGGACCTCCAGGAGCACCTGGGATACCTGGAAGAATTGGTCTAGAAGGCCCTCCGGGGCCTCCAGGCTTTCCAGGACCAAAGGTCTGGTACATTTAAAATTATTCCTTCTCATTTTGCTAGGCCCCTATCTTCTGTAGTCCTGACTCTCTTTTGACTTAGATATTCTCCCAAGTCTTTGCTGTATAGATAAAACTTAACTGGCTGTTTTCAACTTTTTTTTTTTTCGGTACTGGGGATCGAACTCAGGACCCTGCACTTGCTAGGCAAGCACTTATTCCACTGAGCTATATCCCCAGCCCTTAACTGGCTGTTTTCATGTAAAACTATTTAATCCCAAAATGTCTTTAATAATCCAAGAGGTCATATTTGGATAAAAAAGAGATTTTTATCCTGTTTTACAGTGGCCAGTTACTCAGTTAGATGTGGTAACATAGACATTGGCTTCCCCTGAAATTCTCTATAGTATCACTATCACATCCTAACTCTGTCCATGCCTATGTGATGACTGATTGAAACGGTGGTGGACGTATCAAGAGTTTCCTAAATTGTCTCCTTCTGTGTCAGTTTGAACACAGATACATAATGCAAGTAATTGCTATTGACTTAGATATAATAATAAGTGATTATAAATAATTCTGTCTGTTATTTTTCATTCTTTTTATTTTATCATATCTAATTTCAAACTTTCTGCAATCAGCTTTCAGCAAACTCTTATAGCATGGAATTATCCTGGTGGCCCCTGTTTTTTTGTCTTTTAGAGGCAGGATCTCACTATGTAGTTCAGGCTGGCCTTGAACTCTGTATCCCAGACTGGCCTCAAACAAGCTATGGTTCTCCTGTCTCAGCCTCCCAACTGCTGAGATGACAGGCATGCACCACCACATCTGGCTAGGGTTTTATGTTTGTTTGTTTTTTGTCTTTTGGATGTCCCTGTATTTTTTATGTGCTTAGTTAATGAAATTTCCTGAGTTTTGTCATTATTGCTTCTTTTCCATAGGATAAATAACTGACCATGATCCCAGCTCTCAGGAGAAAAATCATTTCTCAGTTCATTGTTTTTATTTTATTATGAACATTTTCAAATAAACGCAAAAGTGAAAGGAGTAATACAATGAAATATTGCATGTCCATCACCCAGGTGCAAAAATCGTTAAGATTTTACCATATTTGCTATTCTTTTTGCTTCACTTAAGTATTTAACACAAATCTTAAAATTATGTCATTTTCCAAGTGCTTTAGTATTCATATATAAGTAAATGGATGTTTCATACAAAACTACAAAGCCTTGACCATATTTTATCAAATTAAAAATCATCTTTTGGAATTATCTAAGACTTGGTCTGTACTCACATTTCCTCACTTAGGTAGACTATTATTCAATCTCATTCTCTCTCAGTTGTCTCTTATTTTGAAATGAGTCCAACTCATTTAATTTGTTTTGCTTAAGCCCTGTTTCCTATCCTTTAAGATATTCTCTCTGACATACCAGTCACCTTTTATCTAATTATCCTGCCCTTCTCCCCATGGAAAAAGTATTACATTGAATTTTCTACTTTAAATTCTTCATAGTAAATAGCAAGCAGCAGGAAAGTCATAGGAGTTTTTATTGTGTTTTGTCATGTGTATGCCTAAGGGAGAGCCAGGATTTGGGTTACCTGGGCCACCTGGGCCACCAGGACTCCCAGGTTTCAAAGGAACACTTGGTCCAAAAGGTGATCGTGGTTTCCCAGGACCTCCAGGCCCTCCAGGACGCACTGGCTTGGATGGCCTACCTGGACCAAAAGGTATGGTGACTCTTGCTGCTTTTCAATTTGCTTTTAACTTTTACAGAAATTGAAACTTTGGGGAAAGCTTGTGGGTGAGAAATTAAATTACCTGGGAAGCTCATGCTACCTTTCTGTCACCGCTACACTCTTTCTTCATCTTCCAATAACTCTGTTTGTCTTTTATTTCACCGGCTACGTAATATAAAGGTATATATATAAATGTAACAATGAGAAATGGTATTTGCTCTCTATCCCTAATGTATCCACTTTTCAGTTTCTTATTTACCCTCCCAATGTTTCTTTGTGAAGAAAAAATATTAGTCGATACAAATACATATATATGTATTCCCATATAATTCCCAGCTAAAATATACATATACCATTTCTTTAAAAATCACATTTGGCTTATTTTATTTAACTTTATACCTTAGAGATTAACCCACATTAGTGTATAAAAGCCTTTATTTAAAAAAATAAATATGTAGCAGCCAGGCACGGTGGCACATGCCTGTAGTCCTGACACTAGAGAGGCTGAGGCAGGAGGATCACCATGAATTCAAGGTCAGCTTGGGCTACATAGTGAGTTCAAGGCCAACCCGAACTACATAGGGAGTTCTAGCTCTATGTCTCTAAGGCTAGCCTCCCCAAAGCTACTTAGTATTGAATTGCATGGGTATGTTACAGTTTATTTTAACAATTGATAGTTCCTAGTATGGGTTTTTTCAAATCATATTGCAGATAGTGCCACAGAGAATAATCTCTTATATACATTGTTTCAGATATTTGCAGGTACAGTAGTAGAATGAAGTAATGAAAGTGAATTTTCTGATTAAAGGGTAAATGAATCTTTAGGCATTGTCAGACTCCTCTCCATTTGTATCACTTTACACTTTCACCAGCAATGTATGCATGTATTCATTTCCCCAAAACCTTGCTGAGTATACTGAGGAACTCCTGGATTGTTAGCTTGATGGAAGTAAGCAGGCTTCTTAGTATAGTTTAAAAATAATTGTATTGTGAAAAATTTGAGATACACAGAAAAAATAAAAGAATTGTACAAGGAAGAGATACATATCTCCTACTTAGATGCTAGAGTTAATATTTTTCCCCTTGACAGCATATTATTTTTTAAAATTTCAAGTATATGAGCCAGGGAGATAGTTCAGTTCTAGACCACTTGCCTAATATGCTGGAGGCCCTAGATTCACTCCTCAGCAAATTCACATGTTCTGTAAAGTATAAAAAACATTACAATGACTGCTATATATCCATTGCTGACACTATTGTAATGTTTTACTGTACATACTTTCCCACATGTCTATTCATTGGTCTGTTCTTCTCTCTAGTCATGGATCTTCTTTTTGATGCTTTACAACATAAATTGTAACAATGGTACACTTCTCCCAAAATACTTCAAGATTTATATCACAAATAAAGATGCATAGCTTCTTAAATATAGAATTCATATTAAATGAGATGCATATATCTTAAAGGTACATTTATTGAATTTTGACATATACGAACACATCTATAACACAAATTAATGTCAAGATACCATTCCAGGGCTGTGGGTGTAGGTTAGTAATAGTGCACTGGCTCGATATTCAGGAGGTCCTGGGTTCAGTCTCCAACACTAAGGAATAAGAAAGGGGAAAGAGAGAGGAGGAGGGAGGGAAGAAGAGTAGGAGGGAGAGAAAAACAAAAGTGAACAAAGAAGAAAAGGAAAAAGAGAAAATTACATCATCCCAGAAAATTTCTTTATGGTGTTTTGAATCACTTCCTAACCCAGTGTCCACAGTGACAACTATAGTTATGATTTATTTATCATAATTTAGTCTACCCATTCTAGGCCTTTCTTAGACATGGAATCATATTAATTACATACTTTGTAAGATTTCTTTCACTAAGCACAATGTTTATTATACTATCCATGTGTTTATCAGCAGTTTTTATGGTTTAATGAAATGAATATACAATGGGAACCTGGGCTTTGTAAAGTTTTTGGTTTTATGAGTCAAGTTGCTAAGAACAGGTATTTACAAATGTTTGAATGGATGTCTGCTTTCATTTCACTTGAGTAAATAACTACAAGTAAAACTGCTGGGTCGTAAGATAGGTATATGCTCAGTTATATAAAAACTACTAAATCTTTTCCCAAAATGGATGAACCATTTCAAATTCACATCAGTATGATAAGAAGGTTTTACTTGTTCTACATTCTCTCCAATATTAGAATTTTGGTAGGTATATGGTGGTACCATATTTTAGTTTTAAATTACATTTTTCTGATAATTAATGCTATTGAACGCTCTTTTAATCACTGTAGACTATTTACATGTTCAAATATTTTGCTCATTTCAAAATATGGGCTGTTTCTCATTTTTTGTTGAGAGTGTTCTTATATATCTTGTGTACTAGTAACACCTCAGATAGATGTTTATGAATATTCTTGAATATAGAATTCATGTTAAATGAGATGCACATATGATTTATCTGTTCAGTTTTAGTGTATTTTGATGGAAAGATCCTAATTTTATTGAAGTTGTATCTACAAAATTTTTCACTTATAATTATAATTTTTTCTGTCTTGTCTAAGAAACACTTAACTAGTCCAATACTGACAAGATTCTACATTCTATTTCATAAAGTTTATAGTTGAAAAGTTTCCATGTTTAAAACCATCATCCATGTTAAATATTTTTTTCAATATCACATGTCTAAAATAGTCCCCATTCCACTGAGTTATTGTAGAATCTGTGGCAAATCAAGTGTTTATATATGAGTGGGTCTATTTCTGTGTATTTCTACTATTAATTCTATTTTGCTTTTGTATTTTACTGTCCTTAAACCAGTGCCACACTGTTTATATTATGATAGCTTAATATTAAGATTTGAAATCATATAATCTAAGTCTTCCAATTTTGTTTTTTTTTTTTTAAAGAAAATTCTTCAGCTGTACCAGGTCCTTTGGCTTTACTCTCAGAGTGGTTTAAATTAGTATATCCCTTATTATGAATGAACTAACTACCATTTTATATCTTTAAGGGCCATATTCGCTCCTGTAATCTGTTCATGTCCTTAACAATTCCTTTGTTGTTTTTTGAATCTCCTTGATTTTGAGTATTTTTAATTAAATATAAGAAAATAATTATCACACCTAGTTTGGCAATTATTTCACATTTTTGCAGGGACCTGGATCCTCCTAGTCAATATTTTGGAATGTAGATGATGATTTGAACAGGTCTATATTCCTGGATCATGTTGGGTTGATTTCTATTAAAGTAATAATATAGTCCAGTACAATTTTAACCATGATAGACTCTGCCAGAAAAAGCCCCAAAGTAGCCTATAAAAAAAACTTCTTATGTAGGATCTTTTAATACTACATGAATATCTTTGACTAAATACTACATGAATATCTTTGACTAAATATTTCTGGCCAGTTATCAAATGTGTTACTCAAACGTTAAGGTAGTGTTTTCCATCAGTTATCTCTCCCAGATATAGACCAATTACTCCAAAAACTTCAGATAGAAATATTCCAAATCATAAGCTATGTGGTCATCTCCTTCTGAAAAATGAATCCATCACTATCTTTTGTCCTTGAGACAGATTTCCTGAAGAAATAGATTAAAACCTATTTGAAACACAAACTTTTAATGAGCATTTGCTAGCTTCATTTTTGGATATAAATTTCAGATTTCCATATCCTAGTAGAAGTCATTCATTCTCAACTATTAAAATTAAATTATAGTGATTTAGCTGCCCAAAGAATAAGTATTTGGGGAAGTCTACTATGTAATTTCTTTATTCCTCCAACATATATTATGTTCCTATTCTGTGCCATGGTATACCTCACTCACTAGAAACCAAACAGTATAAATTCTGTTTTATAATATCTCAAAGTTCTCTGCTGTAAGAAAATCTAGGTGGTAATGTTATGATGCTGGTTGTTTTAATTAGAACTTTCATGAATGCATGCCTCTAAAGTTTTGAGTTAATAATTCACGGTTAGAACTCAGCAAGTAGATTAAAATAAAAGTTAACCTTCTAGGCCTGGGATTATAGCTCTCTGGTAGGATGCTTGGCCTGGGTTCAGTCTTCATTATCTTCAAAAAATAGGCATACTCTGGTTCTCACCATATGGAGGTCTAGGTTTTTCATGCTTATCCAACTGCCGCAGTTTGGAATGATATGTTTTGAGCTACATCCCTGGCCCAATAAGTCTTTTCAACAAGTAGTATGAAAACAATTGGATATCCATATGCAAAACAAAAAGTACATAACGCCTTGTACAAAATTTAACTCTGAATGTATTACAGACCTAAATATAAGGGCCTAACCAAAAAAAGCTTCTAGAACAGAGGTATGCAAACTTTTCTATAAAGAACCAAAGAGTAAATGTTTTAGTTTTTTCAGGGTCACATATGGTCTTTGTCACATCTTTTTTAAAAAATCATTGTCTAAAAGCATAAAAACCATTTTCATTTCATAGTTAGTGTAAAAATAGCTGTGTAGGTCAAAGTTAGCTCCTGGCCAATCCTGCATTTTCCCTTGTTTTAGAAGAAAATAGAAGAGAAAAATCTTTGTGATCATAGATTAAGCGAAGAGTTATTAGGACACCAAAAAAACTCAGTCAATACAAGAAAAAACTTGATAAATTGTGCAGCATTAAAACTGAATGTACTTTAATACCATGTCTGACAAAAGTTTTGTAACTAAAATATATAAAGAGCTCTCAAAACTCAGTTATAAGAAAACATCCCAGTTTTTTAGATATAGTTGGAAAAATAGATAATTTGAATAGACACCTGAATAGCAAAGAGGCACATGTAAAAAAAAAATGTTCAGTATAATTAGTTACCTGCAAGATGCAAGGTAAAACAACACTAGAATCAGATTTCGTTAAAAAAAAAAAAAAGAATAAAACTGACAATACCAAGTGCTACCGAGGGTACTGGCTAACGGGGGGGGGGTCACATGCATTGCTAGATAGCATACAAAAGGGTACAGCCACACTGCAAAGCAGTTTGATGATTTCTTAGAGCATTAAACATGGCCTTGGTACATAATATAGCAACTATATTTCTAATTATTTACTAAAGAAAAAGTGATGCCTCACACACAAATTCACAAGTCAGTGTTCATCAGAATTTTATTTGTAATCACAAAAAATCAGAAACAGTAACCAGGAAGTGGTTATATACCTGTAATCCCAGTACACTGGACACTGAAGCAGGCTGAGCATTGGGAATTTGAGGCCAGCCTAGTTTACCTAGTGAGTTCAAGGCCAGCCTACACAGGATACCAACACTGTGCCTCAAAAAAAAAAAAAAGAAAAAGAAAAAGAAAAAAAAAACAGCCCAAATGTCCATCATATATTGAAAGATTCACAAAATGTAGCATTAAAAATGCAGTGGAATTCTATTGTTACATATAACTACCTGAATAAATCCCAAGTGGATCATATTAAGTGAAATAAGACAAAAGGCTACACCCTGCACGAATGCATTTACCTGATATGCTTGCAAAGGAAAAACTATGTTTAAAGGTGGAACAGTGGTTGAGAGATAATTGGAATTTGGTGGTGGTGGGGTGACTACAACTGCATAAAGGACCATTTTGGGGTTCAATGAACAATTCTATATCTTGCTTTTATTGGTTTTCATATGACTACATGCACTTCTGGAAACTCATCAAAGTGTATATTAACATGACTGAAATTTAAAGTTTTGAAAAGTTGCAGTGACAAACAGAAGACAGAGGGACAGTGAAATGTCTAATGTCAAAGAGATGTTTTTCAAACAGAGAAGAGACTTAAGATGATCCTAGACCATGGCCTTAAATTAGTAAAGGGAAGATGTTGAAGGTTACATACCTTAAAGTATGGGTATTTTGAAAATATATTTTAAACTTATAAATAAATAATTTCTATGATGAGTTACAAATAGAGGCGATGTGTAGTTATAATCTTTTGTAGAGTTTTGAATGCTTAATTTAACTACTGAAGCTGGGTGTTCAATCTATGTTAAATTATAAGACTATACCTGAACTCCATATATTATTCTGGGAGTACTTGTACATACCTTTTTCTAACAAATGTCCAGTCTTTCAAGGTCCTTGCTAAAAATTATATGACTTTTCACATGGATATTATGGTTCCTGTGGACTGGTGACTCAGCTGTTAGTTTTAATATCTAAACTATATTTATTTCTTAAAGGTGATGTTGGACCAAATGGGCAGCCTGGGCCAACAGGACCTCCTGGGCAGCCAGGAATTGGTGTTCAGGGACCACCAGGACCACCAGGAGTTCCTGGACCAATAGGCCAACCAGGTAAGGGTGGAGTAAATGTGCACTTTATAGCTGTCCTAATCATAGGTTGGTAAGCTTATCGATAAAGTGAAGCCTATGAAATAGTCTTCCACAAAGTTGATTTCAGAGGTAAGCTATCCACATATATAATTTTATAAAAATAAAAAATAATACATGACAACATAACAGCCTTTTTAATCCCTAATTTTTTCCTTCCTGTTTATCCAAGATTGATCTATTTCCAAAAATGCAGTTTAATAATTATACTATGTTATTACTATTAACATATAATCATTGAGTTCAACATAGTTTTGTAAGGAGATGTAAATTTCTGGTGCTTATGGGGTTAATAATATCCCTTGGTTATTGTGGGCTGATCAGGTCTGCAATCTCCTGAGTGAGTGTACTGGAAGGCTAAATAAAAAGAGGCAATGGCATGATTTCAGGGCTCCAGGAGGATCAAAGCCCTCTCCCATAGTTCTTAATTCCCTCAGGGCTAAGACCACGAGCTTCTCTGGGTCGCCCATATTTATGTGGTTATCAGAAGAAGGGAGGGGAGTCCTCAAGAAGGGCAGAACCACTCAAGGACTTCTCTAAGTAAGGTATTAAGTTAATCCACGGAGGAATGAGATGTCTGAGGCTATATA
>PVLD010034227.1:0-12880 GCA_004027595.1 Dinomys branickii | reverse complement strand
CTTCTCTTTGGGAGAATGTCCCTTAAGCTGTCTGCTGAGATTTCCGCTTCTACTCCCTACCCCAAGACCTGGCCGGGGCAAATAAACAGCTCGCCACCCCAGGATTCTTGCAGATAGGCCACTCAGGTTTTCCTCCCTGGGTGGAGCTCCTTCCCTGCTCACAAAACCCGTTGGGGCGCCTAAGTAGGTCTTCCCACCCGGGAGATCCCGCAGTCCTTGAAGCTGCTTTGATGTCTCTTGCTGGGCTGAGCTTCTTCCCAATTCATGAAAAAGCGGTTAGAGCGCGCACTTAACTCACCCTGTGATCGTGCAGACAGGAGTGCCGTTCAGATATTTTTCCCTGGATGGAGATTTTCCCGGACTCAGAAATCTCGCTGGCCGGTCGCTGTTGCTCCAGTTCGCGCAGCGCTGGCTGCGGGGTGGGGTTCTGAGCGGGATCCCGGAGCGCTGCCCGGTTTGGTGCAGTTTGTCCCAGTAGCGTGTTCTCTGTCGGGTTCAGGAGCTGAAGCCGTTCTTCCCTTCACACTCGCTCTCTCGGCTTGTCGTCTTCTTCCCGGAAGTCCTTATTTCTGTCTTCATATTGTTATATTTCATTGTTTGGGTGGTAATCCTCTGGGAGGTTCTCTCTCTGCTGCCTACCCGGTCGCCATCTTCCCGGAAGTCTCAGGTATTTTGTCTCAGCCATGAGAGAAAAATAACTAAGACAGTATTCACCAAAGACTGAGAATTACATGGGAGTTCTCATGCCAGGTTACTTGTTCAGACACTGTGACAGCAATGCTCCAAATTCCACTACTCTCAGTTTGCATCTAATTTAAAGCATGCTGACTGAATGCCTGCTGAGGAAGCAGGCACCCTTTGTGGAGAAATTCCTGGAAGATAACTGGTCTCCAGGAACTTTGTTTTCATGACTTCGGAAGAGAGCAGGTTTAACTTTTGCTTGCAAAAACATTTGTTTATTGTGTTTCCCTTAAGAGGGCATGAACTGGATTTAGACAACTTGAATGGCTCGCAGTAGGTTTGGGTATTTATGAAAATCTACTCAGTCATTTGCTCATACATGAACTTCTTTGCCAATGGGCAGTCTTTCCATGAGAGTTGCCAAAGCTACCTGTGCGCAACAAAAGCTTGTGTAAAGGAGAGTTCATTCATTTCCCACCATGCAGGTCACAGGTTGGAAGGCCCATGTTACACTGACCACTTGGTGCCCCAGTATAGTATGTAGTCTCACCATTCTATGGTTTATGTTAAATTTAGCCAAGTTCCTTCTCATAACGTTCAAGGAGAGATTATAATCTGCAAGGGATGCAGGTGATTTTCTTAGAAGTCAGGACTCCAAAGCCATCAACCTAGAATTCAAGATGGGCTGAAAGTGGCAGTGTAGCTTCGCTGGTGCCTGCTGTATCCCCATAGAGACCAAAGCCTGTGGAAGCCCAAGGTACGGACAAGACTCAAGTGACTTTGTCTCCTTCCTCCCTGGCTTTTTGTTTTTTTAATAGTACAGCATACATATAACAATCTGCACAAATCTTGAGTGTATGTTGCTAAATTAGCACATATCTCTACGTGATTTGAAATAACTTGTGAATGCAAAAATGTAAAACAGAAGCTTGTATGTATTCTTATTTTTAATTTTTGTAGTCTTTTGAGACAGGGTCTTGCTATGTCATCCATGCTCACCTTTAATGCGCTGTGAAGCCGACCTCTGGCCTCAAACTCGTGATCTTCTTACCTTCGTTTCCTGAGTGCTGGGCTGACAAGTATGTGCCACAACGTCTGGCACTGTATTTTGATACTAAAAGTGCTTCTTTTTGAATTTTCTGATTGCTAATTCTGGATAAATTAATGGATGATCAGCTTTCTGTGTTTTTCTCTGTGCATTTGTTTTTAGTGTACTAAGAACCAAGTTTGTCTCTGTTGAGTCCTGCACTGCTTACAACAGGAAACCTGTGCTCCTTTAGTGGCTCCAGGGGTCTCAAAGGAGACGATCAGGCTGAAAAGTCTTGATAATTTCTGCAGTGTATTTGAGGTGTTCTTAGGTCGCACTTATTGGAAGCTACAGAAATTGTGACTCTCTGTTTGAAGCGATCGATAAATCAAATGTAACATCTAAGGTAATTTCAGAGTATTCTTTGGGAAACTTGGCTCATTCAGTAGCTCCCCTATCACTTAAAACACAGCTCTTTGTCTTTGGGGTTGATGAGTGGGTGTAAAAGCAATTCCAGGGCAAACTGTCAGATAGAGCAAACTCAATTCATGTCCTATAATGGCAAGGTCGTGTACCTCATAGAACAGCTTTTAGACTGGCTTTGAGTAAACTCAGATGAAGAAAAGCTTGTATCAAAAAGACAGAGAAAGAAAGGAAAACAAAGAAAGAAATCCACCTCACCTCAGGATACACAGGGATCAAAAGGAGTCCAGCTCTGGTAGGGACACTAGCAAGTCACTTCAGTTTGCATAATGACTTCTTTACATTATTGAATACAATGGGAACTTTAAGGGCAACTGCAATAACAGTTACTCATGAAAAATTAACAAAGAATTTATGGAAATGTAGGAAAAGTCCCAAAGCAATTAGCTTAGATTTCTCTGGAGTCTGAGAGCAGCCTGGATAATTGCATGCAGAAACTGCATAAAGTGGCTGTTTCCATTATTGCAGGGTACAGAAAGTCCATTTTCATCACAATGGGATATAATGATGTTAGCGCTAACAAGGAGATATGTTTAAAAAGATCTGAACATGGTTACCCAATGGTTTGATTTGTGTAACTTTGGCGATACACACTTAAGATTACTGTTAAGGGGACTGGAAAGGTTACCCTTGAAATTTCCAAAAGCTCCTATATCATGGCACTGTATAATACAGTTTCTGAAAACTAATTGTATATTACCACTAGGATGCACAAGAATGAATTTAATTTGTCTCAGAGCTGAAAGCTGAATTGCACTACAAGCTGGCACATGAATGTCCATTCTGACTCATCTCCCTTGTAAATTGGTTATTATGCAGTTTATAGGTGAACTTTGAGCTGGGGTTTTCTCCCTAAATGTCTTAGAAACTCTGAGGTCCTGGCATCCTGAGGAGACAGAGGGGACACTGAAAACCTCAAGGGTCCTTACTAAGTCTAAAAAGAGATTATATATCATTATTCAAATGTCACTCTTTTTGGTAATATGTAAAAAAATCATCTGTCTTTCTGATGTTCATTCATAAGCACTGGCAACTTAATGACTTTTCCTAAGTCCCAGAGAGTCAGCTTCTCCTTTGGCTGTCTGTAAAGAAATGGGGAGAGAGATGTAACACAGTGAACCTTTATCAAGCCCCAGTGTCCTCAGCAATGTCACACACACAGATCTGGATATCCTTTTCTATCTATAAAAAGCTGCAGTTAAGGCTGTGCCTGGGATTTGAATGATTCTTCAAACCGTTAAATAGATTCTTGCTCTGAAGCCCACAGAATATTAATAACTTTCGTTAGCTGCAGTGTCAAAAGGATCATACAGTCTCAATCTTATTTGGTAAACACTCTCTGTTTAAAGAAAAAAGAAAGAAGAAAGAGATTATTTAAGTGCCTCCAACAAAAGCCTCAGCAGAGGTCCTATTCTGAATGGAAACTGCTGCCTGGGGACAAATGTCAATACAGTTCAAGCTTTGTTAAAAGGACTGAAAAGATCCACCAGCCTGCACATGAGCATGCTTATGGCCAGCATTAAGAAAATCAATCTAAAATAACAACAACACATTCACATCCCAACCTGGCCGGTACACTTCCAGCAGATGTGACAATCACATTTTGACAGTTCAGATAGCTGATAACGGATGGCAAAAGAAGTTCCTATTTGATGTGGGACCCGAGTTTACACAATTGCAGCCCTTCAGTTTGTCTGGTCCACGTTAGGGATACAGAAAGCACAGAACAAACAGGAGCCAGTATATTGACATAATCGGTGCAAAACCAGGCCCGTTACTACCAGTCCAGTCTGCTTCTAACTTGTTTTGTTCTAAAATTAGGGGGTCCTAATTTTATAGTAACTCAAAGAAAAAAAATGAAGATCTCTGCAAACCTCCTTCATTTGCAGCTTGCCATCTTTTACTAGTGCCTTTGTCATTGTGAACACCCTTCTTTTGGGCATATTGTTCACCTGGCTAATGAAAGAGTGGAAGGGAGAATGAATAGAAAGCTTTGTGGTAAACAGAGCTGGCATTTCATTCAAGCGTTCTGAGTGGCTTTGACATCCAACACCCTTGCACCTGAAACTGCTAGACACCCTGCACTTCAGCAGGTCAAATAAAGCTGCTCCTTGTGGGACAGTTTAAAACTCCTTGTAACATGTTTTGATTTACAGATTATCAATTCTGCTGAGCAACAGAGAGACATATTTGGGGGTTGCGTAAACAAACACATTTAACTGTGGTGTGGATTAACCTAAAGTGACACATTTATTTAAAAATCTGCCTACTACTTGTCCTCATTGATTAAATGCCCTTAAGAAAGTAAGTCTGATGAAATGAAAGCCATTAAGATGCAGCACACCTCCTCCGCTGCTTTTGATGGTTGACACATTCCCTAGAGTGGGAGATTGGATGGCTGATAAGCTAACGCTGAATTATAAGCACTTTGTGGAATGTCACTGGCAAACGAAAGATCTGCTGTGCTGCTTGCAAAGCAACCGTATGCCTTAGCAGCATGAAAATGGACACGATGCAGAATTATTTCACCCTCTGTGCTCTGAATATAAATGAAGGTGTACACTGTGTGTGCATTTCCACGGCAGAGGCCAGCTCGGAGCCAGCATGGCTTGTGCCTGGCTGCAGTATCACTGATCAGGGAGATGCAGGGGCCTGCCAAGGAGTTTGTCAGCATTGTCAGGACTCCAACAAGCATCTGTGATTTTGCTGTTAGGTGCTGTTACTTGGGTTTGCACAGTCTTATGCGGGAGGATGGGAGTGTGTTGGTGGAGATGCTGGGGTGTGGAAAGCTTAAACGGAAAGTTCTTTTCTTCTTGGAATCAGGGGAGTAAATGATATTTAAGGGATAGTAGGAAAGAGTCCAAATTTGGGATTCAAACTATGTGTTCCTTACAAGTCTTAGGGCTTTGAAAAAAATCAAATTTGCTGAATCCCTGGTTTGTTCAGCTGAAAAATAGGGCCGATAATGCTTGGTTTTTGATTGGATTGTGCTAAGGAGAGTGTGGATGTTGGACCAGAATGTGCTTTGTGAACTTTTAACACCATACAAGGACCATGAGTCACCACCGGCTGCCATGACCAGGAGCATCAGGGTAGCATGGCCTCCCCGGGGGACAGCACCCCGCTCCTGCAGGCAGGGGTCTCCTGTCTGGTTCTTCTGTCTGGTCTCAGGTAGGGTCAGGGTACATCTCCTCTGCATACTGTTCTAAGCTCAAACAGAAATATCTAAAAATTCTGGATCATAGTTTAGATGTCAATCTAAAGGGTCTAAAATGAAAATATTGAAGTGAATCCTAAAATGCAAGGAAATACAAGTAAATTTTGAAAATGCATTGATAAAATTGGAGACCAGACTTGATGAATATTTATACTACTTCCTCTGAACAACTAAATGTTCTTGTTAAAATGTTCAGTGGGAAGTCACTTTCAGGTCTGCTCACATCAACTTTTATTTTCCTTCGGACCTTTGTGTCCCGCCACAGACACTAGGGAGATAGTATTTTTTCCGGACACTGTTAATGGTGTCGTGTTACAGCTGATATCTAGATGCCTCCCAAAGCCTAATGTCTGTGGAAAGCAATTGGATTACGAGGCCCTCTGGCTGACCTGCTGTTAGGAGGTAGGGTCTGCTTGGAAGAGGCATGTAGCGCACCATAGGCCTGGCCCAGGATGGTTTAATCTCCTTTTTCAGATCTTCCCTTGACTTTCTCTGCTTTCCAGACACCGTGAAGTGAGCAGCTTTTTCTATGCCTAGGCCCTTGCACCATACTGTTATGTTTTGGAGCCAGCTTATTAGAGGCTAAAACCTCTACAAACTGAGTCAAAATAAATTTTTCCTCCTTTAAGATGTGGGTACTGAATCTTGTGTCCCAGGGATGAAGGAAATAAAGATGGCATGCTGTTTTCTCCAAAACATCTGTGGGTTGGACCAGAATACATTTTGAAGAGACCTATGCCTATTTCCGCACAGATCTCACAGGGGTTTCCCTTTGAGGCTGATTCTGGAGAGGAGCATGTTACCCTACTCCCATCTGAGTCTATGGTGGGTGATGTGGACCATTCTACCCATATGGTAGTTATAAAATGGACTTCGTTCTGGTTTTGATTTTTTTTTTTTGGTACCAAAAATTGAACTCATGACCTCAGGCTTGTCAGGCAAGCACTTATGCCGTTGAGCTATATCCCCAGCCCCTCTGGTTTTAATTTAGCCAACTGCTAGCTGGGCTTATCTCTTAAGACCTGTGAGAATAATAATTATGATAATAATAATAACAATTATGATAATTGCTAATTACTGAATATTCCCTCATACACTATTCATTTTTACAACAATTAACATGTCGTGGCTAACGTAATTCTTCCAAGAATCTGGCATAGTGGGCTCTAATATCCTGTCTGTGGCCCAAGTGAAGTCACTTATTCAGATTCTACATCTAGTAGATTTGAAAACAAGGGATCATACCTTCACCTGGGTGACCCTAGGTTCTGGGCTACATATACCCAGCTCACCACACTGGGCTATAGAGAACATTAAATGTGATCATGCCTGTGAAAATATTTTTTAAAAAAGGAATATTAGCAAAAAATTAAAAGTACATTATTGTATGGAAAATTTTAAAAGCACATAAAGCAACAAAAACTACTGTTTTCCTATGTACAGCGAATAGTCCAAGTCCATCCCTCTACCTCCCCTTCCATCTTTCCGAGGATGGTAGATTGTTTGCCATGTGCTTCAAGACTCCTTTCTTGGTGAAAGTTCTAGAAAAGTAGAAAACTCCAAGACGCAGGTGCGAGTCCAGTTTCCTTGCTGCAGTGGCGTGATTAGAAACTTGACCCAGACTCTTGGGGTTGTTCATCTCAGGATGCTCTGGCCCGTGCAGACTTTGTGGCTTGACCAAGAGACAGTTGGTGTGCCTGCATTGGGAGCTCCGAGGGGCCCTCAGCTGGCCCAGGTGATGGGAACATGCATGCAACTTGTCTACACTTTTGGCCCCAGGTCATGCGCCTTGGCCTCTCTCCCTTTTTCTCTACTTTCACTCCTTCCTTTTGTACTTCAGGCCCTCCTCTTCCCCGCACTGTGCTTCAGTGAAAGTGACCCATGAGCAGGGCAGAGAGTGGCGTGAAGAACAGCGAGGAAAAAGTGAGTTTCTCTTGCTCTTTTTAGGTCACCGGGACTCCTTTCCTCTGCATTAGCTAAGTGCTGGGGGGATGGACGTTCAGTGAGCCCGAAAGGAACAAACCAGGGATGTGCAGGAGAGAGGCCAGGAGTCACACAGGAATCCAGGGAGCAGGGAGAAGAATGAGCTTGTGTTTATTCTCCAGGTCCCTGGAGACTCAGTAGGTGCTACTGGCCGGTCTCTGGTCCCAGGCCTGGGGCTCACTGCGGGCTTTAGCCTTAGCTAAAAAATCCTGAATGACAGTAGAGCGAGGGGCAGCAAGATTTGGGTGGATCCTCCCAATCAGATAGAGAGGACTGCGAACATATTTCTGTGCTGAGAGCCCTTTTACCCGAGGACTGAAAGCTCTTCAGTGGAATTCCGAGCAGCCTGCTGGGCTTGTCTAGATGCCTGGGCAAGTTTATGTCACCTGAACTCTTCTCCAGCCACCCTCTGCCCCCCTGGAGGATGCTGTTTCTCCTTCAGGATCAGCGTTTAACTCAATCGGTAGTGTATGAAGCAAGCTGCGGCAATAAGAAATGACAGCTGACGTACACATCAAACCTCTTTCACTGTTTGTTGTTTCATTTTTTAAATGTTCCACTTTTTTATGTTCCATCATGACTTTATAGGCATAATCTAGAACCTAGAAATTTTACCTGCACAGAAATTTTACAAAGCCCCTCCAGCGCAGGAAAGGGTAATCAAAGATTGGTGCAGATATGTTAATTTTCAGGCCATTATTGTAACTGACTAAACTTGGTCTCAAGCCAAACCTGGAGTTTTCCAGATCACCAGGTATAGCTCTTCTTGCCTATTTTTTATATAAGCAAAAAAAAAAAAACTGAAATTGATTCCATATAATAATACTAAGGTAGAATTCTCCTGAGAGGTGTTAGCCACTCCTGGCATCAGAAGTAAGAAGGCTTTGTGTGGTTTATCAATGTCAGAAGCCAGAGATCCAATTACAACTTAATATGCATAGTGGGTGTGTTTTATTATTTACAACACACGCTTCATTTTTAACCTTTCTCTGAACGCTCTATCATAATTCTGATGAGTCCCCTGCTCTGCTCACCTCCCTCGCCCTGCCTCCATCATTTAAAAAACCAGGAACTGCTGCTGTCGGGCAGGCTGGTGGACACGGCTGAGGGCATCTGCTTTCTGTGCACCTTTTATTTTATTTTATTTTATTTTTTGAGACAGGTTCTTGCTATGCAGTTTAGGCTGGCTTCAAACTCATGGTGATCCCCCTGCCTCAGCCTCCCAAGTGCTGAGACTACAGGTGTAGTCCAGCATGCTCAGCTCCATGCACCTTTCTTTGAAACAGCCAAATCCAGGTATTTTTGAGTATCAAGGAAGCATAATGAATGGTAAACAGGATAATGTAGGCTATTTTTGCATTATTATGTCTAAAACAGAGCTTGTACCCACTAAGGGGACTCAAAATTAAAAACATGTTAGACCAATTGAACAAATATCTATTCCTCTGTGCCAAGAGTTTGCTAGACATTGGAGATGCGGGTATGAACAAGTTCAATAGGGTCCCAGGCCTTAGGAGGCTTGGGATCTTGCTAGGGAAGACAGGCACTGAGCAAGGTAGTCATAGATTACAGCTTGCATTACTGACCATGAAGAATGGTAACTCAGTGTGATGGGGAGAACAGGCAGAGGGGGAAAGCTGCTCTCCAGTGGTGCTCTGTACAAGGAAGGGGAAATTCGCACACTGAGGCAAGTATGTGCATCTTCCAATCATTAGTTACATGTTTAACCTCTGTGGGTTGGTCTCCAGCAGCCCATAATATTGACAGTGAGATAGTCTGAAGCATCTGTGGAGAGTTTCTGTGGGAGAGGCATGAATTTGCTGGAGCTGCCGTCAAAAAGGAGCCACAGTCTGGGTGGCTTAAACAACAGACATTTATTTTCACAGTTTTGGAGGTGGGGAAGTCTGATACCAAGGAGGCAGCAGAGTTGGTTTCTGGTGAGACCTCTCCTGGTCTTGCAGGTGATGTTCTTTTCCTGTGTCTTTACAGTTCCCTTTGTGTCTGTACATTTGGGTCCACATTTTCTTTTAAAGTTATTGGTCATTCTGGACTAGTGACCTACATGACTACCCCAGTGAGTTCATTTTAATGTAATGGCCTCTTTAGATATCTTTCCTTCAGATAGTTACATTCTGAAGTTCTGGAGGTTAGGGCCTGTTGTAGTCAGGGTTTGAAAGGAAAAATAATATTCACCCAAAATGGGACATGCAGAAGAGTACAAAGGATCTGTCCGTACACCAGTGACCCAAAAAATCCAGCTGAGGGCCTGGCTCCCACAGCAATGTCCTGCACCAGTCTAGCTGATGACCTAGATCCCAGGGCAATGTCCTCCATGAGTCCAGCAGGAGGTCTAGAGCTCATGACAATATCTCATGCAAGTGTATACCAAGGATCTGTACTGGGAAGGCCCAAAGGTCAGAGGTGGGAGATAGGAAGTCTGTGCTAGCAGAATGAAGGATCTGTGCTTGCAGGCTGAGGGATCTGCACCAGAGCCAGGAAGCGATGCTCAGAGTGAGGACCAGAGCTCCCCGAAAGAAAACTGCAGTCATCCTCAGTGACAGTGAGGACCTGAGTTCCTCCTGTGCTGAGTTGATATCAGGAAAAGCAATGTGACAAGCTTCTCCAGGAGAATCAACAGCACCACCTTCCCCTCCAGTTCTTTTATGCTGTTGGTAACAATCCTCAGGTGGGACTTCCACACCCAGAACCACACTGATTCAGTTCAGCTCGGGTGTTACAAGTTGACCATTAGTTAATCAACCACATGACCTTAACATACAAATATCTGGAGAATATAATTCAGCATGTAAGGAGGGAAAGAATATTTCATTGTAGATTTTTATGCAGTTTGGAAAACATCTTATCCTCTTGGTACCTTGTGATGAGCTGCACTGTGTGCCTATGGAAAAAGCCCATTGGATGACACGCTCAGGGACCTGCCTTGCTCATCAGTTAGAAAGGTGCCAGTGGGTGTGTGCTGCCCTGTCTGAGTCTTCTGGGACTCTTAGGCTGAGCAAGACATTATTTTAAATAAAATTTTCCATCTATTATCTTCGATTTGGGAGATGGACCTGACTATCAATTCCAGAAATGTGTGGGGAAAATGCCCTTTCTAATCGAATACATATTTTGTAAAAATCAAAGTTAAACCATTAGAAAAAGAACACCTAGTTTAAAAAATTCTGTTGATACATTCAGAATTTTGCAGCATGGGAGGAAATCAATTTATTGAAAGCTATGTGCTCAGCACTCTGCTAAGGCGAATCTAGAGGCACCATAATTGATTTATTCTTCCTTTCACTCAACAAATATTTATTGAGTCTTTACTGTGAGCTTCATTTAGCATGTCCGTTTTTGAAAACCTGGCTAAAGATACTTCAAGCATGAGCTGAATTTATCCAATTTGTTCATATGCTTCCTGCTGTACAGTCCCAGAAGCCTCTGTGCTGAGGGTGTGGGGGTGAGAGGGTTGAGAAGATCCAGCCTGCCGCGTGACTCACGGGACTTTTTCTGGAAGATGAACCCTCCCAGAACGAGATATGGAGCACACAGAGTCCACAGGCAGCAAAGGTGAAGAGGACGGAGGCGCAGTTAGGAACATCTGGGACAAGAGATGGGAGGAGAAGGGAAGCTGAGGGAGGGACTACTCACTCCTGTGGAGCTCCTGGGCAGAGCCAGCCACTGTTTCTCTCAGTGGGCCTGAGAGGTTATGCATTATCTCAGAGGAAAGGGGCAGGTCTTTGTTTTACACATGCACTCCCAATGAACGTGGAGTTCTCTGAAAAGGTTTTCCTTGAATAAATTCTTTCTGAAGTTGTAGTAATGACATTCTTTTAAATCAGATTGAAAATGGATCACTAAAATCTGCTTCTTGGTGATAGTATCCAGGTAGGGTTCTGTTATGTTTGAATGCATGCATGACAAACTCCACCCACTGGCTCATGCATTGCTTATGCACATTTTTTGTGCATTGTCTGATTGTGGTTTAGTAAAAATGTCTGAGTGTGGGAGCACATGAGAAAGAACCTTTCTTCCCGCATTTAGGGTTGAACTTAAGTTTTGAGAAGAACAAATACCTTAGCCACCATTACCAAATGGACCAAAGAGTGGCTTTTACCTGCCCTGTCACGTGGCACTGGTGCCCGCAGCTCAGCTCAGAAGCTCAGGCCTTGCAGGCGTGGGAAGTGAGGGCTGCGGGGTCTCGCCATTCCCAAGAGCCAGAGCCCACTGACGTGCCTCTCTTTGATGTGTGTGGGGTCACATAAGGATCACACTTGAAATCAATGAAGGACACATGTGAAATCAATGGACTTCTCCAAGAGCCAGGAAAATGTGCAGGAAGACCTTCTGCTTCTGGGGGATTTGGGCTGATTCTCAGAAAATTTTGGCCCAAAGACTATGTGGGACCAAAACTACCTGAAATGAACATGGCTCAGCAAAAGCAAATATTGCTCCTACAGTAAATTATAAGTGAATGAATGGAGGACACCAAGCATGATTTCTGTGTTGAAACGAGCAATATTTTGAGACAAGATAGCAAAAGATAAAATGTGTGCAGTGAAAATCCATTGAGCCCCTCTGGAGACGGAGGTGGGAGAAGCGCAACATTGAGGGCAGCCTGGGAGAACTTCGCAAGACTCTTCCTCCACATAAAATGTTACAAAGGGCTGGGTTGTAGCTCAGTGATAGAGTGCTTGTCTAGTGCGTACAAAACCTAGGACTCAGTCCAGGACTGTGAAAATAATCTGTAAATATAAAGTTCAACCAAAATGTCTTAAAATTATCATGTCCAATAAATAGAGGACTAATTAAGATTAAGAGTAGGAAGAGATTATTGAGAGAAAGATAGCTTCTAAGAGCAACAGAGGGGGATGGGAAAGTGGGTTGTCCCAAGACTCATTAAATTATAATACATCTTCATGATAGATTACCTGGCAACCATTTAATATATCTCAAAAATTTAAAGCTCTGGAAAACTCTTATGACACAGTAAGTCAAAATGCAGGTTATGAAAATAAATATTAAAGACACAATTGTATAAGCACAGATAGGAGAAAGACTAAAAGCCTGCCCACCACAGTGCTAGTGCCGGGACTTCCCTGTGCACATGTGTGCAGAGTGGGTGGGCACTCTGGCCTGTTCTTTTGATTCTTTACTTTTTCCCCTGAAATTTTATGTTGTTAATAAACACATATTAATTGTACATATTAATGAGATTCAGCATAATTTCATATATGTATATGTATTTTCATACATGTGTACATGTGGATCAATCACATATTGTACCTCTCCTGCCTTCATGTTTTTCAGAAAATGTTAAAGAATCCTAAAAATTGAGGATAGCTGGGGGAAGATGGCGACCAGGTGAGCAGCAAGGGAGCGAGCCTCCTTGATAAACACCACCAGCTCGAGACAGACTTGGCGAGCGTGAATGCCGGGACCTCGGCTGGGAAGTTTAAACTGGGCGTATTTCTCTGAGATGCCGGGGG
>PVLD010034226.1:0-12881 GCA_004027595.1 Dinomys branickii | reverse complement strand
TTTTTTTTTTTCTGTTGTTGAGAGGATCAACTGTCTGACTAAATTTGCATGTCTGTATATGGGTCCATACATCTACAATTCGAAGATATCAATGGATAAAGCAACAACTACTGTTGAGAACTTATCACCTTGTCTATAGATTAGTTGTGATTGTACTATTTTCTATGATAATGGGTGTCTGTTTGTCAATATGTTTTTGTACTTTTATGTTTCTAAAATAAAAAAAAACAAAAAACAATGGTTACTGTATTACATATTGATAACTTCAAAGTTGTTACTCATGAAAATGAATATAAACATGCAAGATTGATCAAATAACGAATCATTAATTGTTCCTTTCATTAAAGTGATATACGTCAGTAGTAGAACTACGTTTGCTACACTGTATGTACATATATACATAGTTTTCCCCTTCTTTCTTTTCTCTTTTTCCTCATCCCAGTTGATCTTTACTTTTGAGAAGTTGGCTTTCGTTTCACAAATGTCTATCATGCCTCCTAATTTTTATTCATTCTTTCAGGTTCGTACACTAATGAGACAATACGATGGTCACACATACATGTCTGATTTATTTCATTTCTGAGTATGGTCTCTAGTTGTGACCATTTACCAATAAAAGCGTCGAGTTTATCTTTCTTTATAGCTGAGTAATATTCCATTATATGAAAATACCACAGTTTTTTTATCCATTCCTCCATGGATGGACATTTGGGTTGCTTCCATGATGTAGCAATTACAAATCGTGCTGCCATATACATGGGTGCACATATATCACCGTGATATGACAATTTCAGATCTTCTGGGAAAATACCCAGAAGGGGAATAGCTGGGTTGGCTGGGACCTCTAGAGCTAGTTTGCTGAGGAATCTCCAAACCGATCTCCACAGTAGTTTCACCAGACTGCATTCCCACCAGCAGTACAGAAGAGTTGATATTTCTCCACAGCCTCACCAGCATTTGTTATTTGATGATTTCTTGATGCTGGCCATATCTTACTGGGGTGAGATGAAATCTCAATGTTGTTTTCATTTGCATTTCTTGAATGACTAAAGCTGTAGAACATTTTCTCATATATTTATTTGCTCTTTGTATTTCTTTCTCTGAGAAGTGTGTATTCATCTCAGATGCCCATTTCTGGACTGGGTCTTTGAATTTGGATAGGTTCATGTTTTTTAATTATTTGTATGTTCTAGGGAGAAGGCCTTTATCCGAGAAACATCCAGTTATGATTTTTTCCCAATCTCTGGGTTTACAAATAGTATTTTCATAGATTACTTAAAAGAGGCAACGCTAAAATAAAAACTGAAATATTTCATAAATTTAAAAAATCTGCTGGTTTAATATACAAAGAGATGGTGAGAAACATGGAGGTAGACCTTGTGCAGATTGGAGGGCAATTAGTGGAAAGGGAGTTACGGGAGAAGGGAGGATGGAAATAAAATTGTTATATATCACAAACATATACCAAGAGTTAAAAAAATCACAATGGTGTTCATGGGGCATCACATACAAAACAGTTGAGGGTCTGAGAGACGGTGGTATGTCCACCTTTACAAGTCGATGTGGCTCTACCGGCAACTGGCTTCCCAGGGATTCTTGAGAATCTTACAGCACAGAACTAGGTGTTAGGGACAGAGAGTAATCCATGGTCACACCTTCCGTTTTTGACTACTAACAGGAGGACTGGTTGGCTATTTGAAAGGCAGATTTGCCTGCTTTAAGGAATTTCAGTTCAGAGTGTCCAAATGCATTTCACTTATAAACCCATTGCAATATTCTAAGTTCTCTAAAGAATGTTACTTTTATAATACATAGATAGTAAAATGCATGCTTCAGCTTTTTTCTATTTTGATTGACACTTAGTGCTTCTAAAGAGTAACAAATACTGATCTAAACATCGGACTCACATAAAATAATTGTTACCTCTCTTCCCAACCCAGAGGTCAGCCAGCAATGTTTTCAGACATATGTATTTCTTGCAACTCATTGTAAAATTACTGATTTTCTGAGATTAGAGAAAAAAATATCTGTTAGACATCCCACAGTAATCAATAATCCACAAAGTAACTGAAGCAGAAGAAACTGATGCTAATACTGTGGATAATAAACCCAGTAGTTTGTTCAACTACTGATAGGAACAGATGTAAAATCAACACTTTTGTCTGAACATTTCATTATGCTTTTTGTAGAAAATTTGGATAGAATCTTAAATGCAGTCAGAAGAGGAGTGATGCAAATTCCAATAAGGTCAACACTGAAATGCCTGAGATCAGTATTTCACCTCTCCAGTGGATTCTGGAGTAGTTTTCCAAGTGTCATTTGGCTGGAGATACATCCTTCCACTGAAGAGGGCTTTCTTGGGCATGAATCACCATCTTCCAACACTTTTTGTAGAATACTATGATTCGTTTGTAGTGAAAATGGCCAGGAAAGTTTTCTAAACTAACAATGCAGTAGTTCCCGTGTTTCACCACAACTTTGATTTTAACTTCCACACTTACTATATAATAAACATATTCACATTATTTAGTGAGTTGCAGCAATGTTGAAATTATTCAGTGAACACATACAGTGTAAGGGTGTGATTCCTGCATGTCATTTGTTCCTTGTAGAAAATTTATAATTTGGTATTTTCAGAAAAATACATCTAATTTGTGGTAACGCATGAGTGATGCATCTTACTCACTTTAGAAAATGGGTCTTCTCTTTATTATGTGATGTGACTCTTTCAGGTTCCCATTCGTGTTCTCTCAGTTTCCAGTAAGAGGGGGCTTTGCATCATCTTTATGGAGTCAAAATTCTTCGTTCAGGTATCAACACTCCTTGTCTCTCAGGCTCGCCCTCAGAAAACCAGGCTCTTTCATTCTTAGCTTTGGAAAGCCCTGCATATTGAATGAATCAGCAAATGAAGAATGTGTTGAAAAGAGCAGAGAAAAAGCAGATGCATCGAAGGTTGTGGAAAGCATAACATTTTACATATTTGACAGTAGGAGGGTGTCTTGAGTAGCAGGGAGACAGGAAGATCCCTGCACCTAGAGGCAAAGTAAGGGATAAACAGGCTCACTGCACAGGAGCAGCCTGCAGACCTCACCACCCCCACCCCGAGGTCCCCAGAATATATGTGGGAGCTAAAACGTTATGAGGAAACAAAATATCAGCCAACAAACACTCCAGGCTCTCATAGAATTTGAAAAGTTTTTACAATTAGAAATTATCAATATGTAATGCAACAACCATTGATGATTCCCTGTCACCCTATCTGTAACTCAGATTCGATTGTACTATTCTTATGCTACTTTGTGTATGTTTAATATGTTTTTGTTTTTTTTACTATACTTTTAAAATTAAAAAAATAAAAAATTTAAAATTTTTTTTAAAAAAGTTGTACTACTGACTTAGGTCACTTTATTGTAAGGAATAGTAGATGATTAATTGTCTGATCAATTTTGCATGTCTATACCTATTTTCCTGAATATACAATTAGAAATTATCAATATGTAATACAACAAACATTGATGATTCCCTGTCACCCTATCTTTAACTCAGATTAGATTGTACTATTCTTATGCTACTTTGTGTATGTTTGTTAATATCTTTTTGGGGTTTTTTACTATACTTTTAAAATTAAAAAATAAAATAAAATAAAAAGAAAAAAAAGAAAAGTTTTGCTCTGTAATGACTTTGCCTTTCCAAATAGATTTCAAATGTGCAACATCACCTGGCAGGGAAAATTGTCTGTATGGGAAAAACTGCTGTGGGCATGTCAAGCTGTATCCTATTGGCAGGTATTGGCATCGTTTTAATTCATTAATACTATGTTGAAATCATATTTCCTATTGTTAAGGTGCAACTCTCCACCAGACAAGAGAAACCAGAAAAACAGACTCTACAGAATGGACAATCGGTTCCATCATTTGTATTTTTGAGCTGTTCTTTCTTCTTAATCTTATTTTGATATTTTATAGGTTATATTCTCTTATATGAGATTTATCACAATCATATAATTTGTTAAATTTGTGGAGACAAGATGAACATAAAAAGCAAAGAAAATCATGTCATAGCTTTGAGGCAGACACAATGCAGAGCTAGTGAGAGAGGAAAGACAAAGTATTAGAGAGTTAGAATAATAAAAAAAGAAAATGCATTTATGAACAAGGGACAGTTAGGTCTGTTATTTGGGGGATCTCTGATTTCTTAAATTTGTTAACTATGCTAGACATAGGTAAAATTGAAAGCAGCTTATATGACCATTGACAGATCAATGGATTATGAAACCGTAGCATTTACACACAATGGACAATTATTGCGTCCCAAAGAAAGCTAAACTTGACCTTTTTTTAGGTCAGTAGTGCACCGTGAGGCCATAATGTTAGCAATATCAAGAATACACACAAACTTAAAATATGGCTTGGTTTTCCTCATTTGAAAACTGCAAAATATAAACAAACACCAAAATAAAAGAGAAATCAAGGAAGAGAGATGGATCATTCTCAACTGGTAAGGGGATTGAGGGACTGGGGCCTGAGGAAGGGAAGAAAACTGGATGGGAAGAGGAAGTGAGACACGCTATGCGCACGCACCGGCGCCCAAAGGAAATGCAAACGTGCACTAAAATGAACTTCAAACATGAAGAAATATAGGAAAGATGAGACCAGTAAAACCTCTTACAAAAATAAGTAGGGGAAAAATCAATAGAATCGGAACTGATAGAGGAGATATAATGACTAATAGTACAGAGACATAGAGGCTGAGGTAAGACAAGTATAAAAGTTCCTTGCAGCAACTTGTATAAACTAGAAGAAATGAATACATCTTAGAGGTAAACAAAAAGAAGTAGTATTCGTGGGAAAAACTAAAAAGCATGAATGGAATTAAAAGATTCAGAGCTATGAAGGTGTGATAAAATCCACATGTAGTAACTCAAAAAATACTGCTTCAGTGCTTAATTTCACCACATATTTGAAAAAGAAATGACAACAATCTTCAGGTTTTCAAAATCCAGAGAGGAGTGTGTGTTCATGCTCATCTTCCAAGGGCCTGATTACCCTGATAGAAAAGCCAGACAATAGCACCACAGGAAAAAAGAGAAAAAGAGGCAGGACAGTGGCTGTGATAAACGCACTGCTGACCGTCTTTAAAATTTTAGCAAACAGACAGCAACAATGCCTTCAAAGCTTTCTCCGTGATGATCCAGCAAGACTGACCCAGGTTGCCAGGACGGGTCAACACACAAACCTAGCTCTCCTTAAAATAATGGAACATAATGCGAAATATAACGACCACTGTTAATTTCCTCTCATCTTGTTTTGAAATTGGGTAAGATTTTTATTATTTTTCTCCTCCTTTAAACCACAATAAACTAAACTAAAAAAAGAAACAGAGGAAGTTCAATTGGCACACTCACTTGACAGTACAACCTTTCACAATAGGAACTCTGCAGCTGTTATGTAGAGAAGGAATGAAACTCACCATCATAAAGGCCATGAGCGACAAAGACACATCTGGAATCTGCTTAATAATGATCAGGTGAGAGATTTTCCACTAAGATCAGGTACAAGAAAAAGATGCTCCTTCTTGCACAGTGTGTGCAGCGTGGGTCGGAAAGCTTCACAACAGCATTTAAACAGAAACTGAGCAATCAGTAGGGCTGAAAAGAGCTCACACTTGAAGTGGTTTATGAACTCAATGTAATTCCGTCAACATTGAAAGAGCATGTTTTACAAAATTAAAAAATAGCCAATCCTAAAATTCATATGAAACCCCAAAACATACACTTAGCCTAAAGAATTTTGAGTTGAAAAATGAAACATGGGGTCATTGGACTTCTTCAACTGAAACTGAAATGCAGAGCTATACATAGATTAGCAATATAACATAAAAATACATGTTGGCTCATAGAAAATGAAACAAATGTGTGGCGGAAACCCCAAAATTTATGGTGCCTAACCTTTAAGAAGGGCTTGAAGAATGCACATATTGGTTAAGAGGAACCTGGGTAACTGTATAGAAAAGGTTGAGCTTGGGCCTTTGTGAACTGTCAACAATCAACTTTACTCAAATACGGTTAAAGACATAAATGCAAAAATAAATACCCAGGCAAATCCACAGAATGCTGCTTCCTCCTCAGTTATGTTGGACAAAACAAACTTTAAGGCAGCAAAGCCTCAGACTATAAAGAAAGCTATTGTGGGGAAGATGGTGAACAGGTGAGCGGCAGACGGAAACTCTCGCAGAGACCGATCATTTGCACGTGGGTGACTGGTCCATGGATGTAAAATTCCAACTGAAGGGGTTGCTCTCCGTGGCCTGAGCATTAAAGGGCTGGCTGGACGAGCCACGTGGCGAGAAGTGGGCGGATCCTGAGAGCTGGGCGCCCGAGGGATCGGTGCTGCGCTTGGGCCGCAGCTCAGCTCAAATTGCGGACAGCCGAGAGAGCGATTGCGGCGGGATGGACGCCTCCAGCTCTTGAACCCGATCGACTAGAGGCGGCTGTAATCAGGATTTGTTGGAGGCAGCGGAGCAGAGGAAATTCAGAGAACGCGCTACAGGGAAAGATTGCACCAATCTGGGCAGCGTTCCGGGATCCCACTCAGAGCCCCGCCCCCACAGGTGGCGTCACGCAAACTGTAGCACCTGCGGTCAGCAAGATTTCTGAGTCGGGAAAAAGCTCGATCCAGGGAGATACATCTGAATAGCATTCCTGTCTGCACGATCCCAGGGTGAGTTAAGAGGGCGCTCTAAATGGTTTTTCCTGAGTTGGGAAGAAGCTCTGCGCAGCGAGTGACATCAAAGCAGATTTACGGACTGCAGGATCTCCCGGGAGGGAAGAGCTAGCTAGGCACCACGACGGGATTTGTGAGGGGGGAAGGAGCTCCACCCAGGGAGGAACACCTGAATGGCCTGTCTGCAAGGCCTCTGGGGCGGCGAGCTGTTTATACGCCCCAGCCAGTTCTCAGGATAGGGAGTACAAGTGGAAATCTCAGCAGACAGCTTAAGGGACATTCTCCCAAAGAGAAGGAATCATAGGAGCAGCCTCTGCAGCAGACCTTTGCCTGCTGAACTGCCTTGGGAATTTATGGCTCCACATTTTGAATCTGATACCCAAAAATGGGAAAACAGAGGAACAAAACGCAGTCTCAAAACTCAACCCCACCCAGAACAAGTTTTGAATGTGAGGATACAAGGGAACCAGGAAGCCACATACCTGCAAGTTATGAAACAATTCCATCCGAAATGAAACAACTCCAACAGGCCATAAAAGAGCTTAAAGCAGAAATAAGCCACATACCTGCAATGATTGCTCAGACAAAAAACGAGCTGAAAACAATGATGGAAGAAATGTTCCGTTCACACAGAGAAGAAATAGACAAAAGACTAGAAGAAAATAGGAAACAAATGGAAACGTTACAAGAGCAATTTAGCAATAAATTATCAAGAATGAAACGGGTCCAAAGAGAATGCCAGGATTTGAAAACTAACGCTGAAAGCATGCAAAACCGTTTAAATGAAAACGAAGATACAGTTTCAGAACTTGAAGACACCATGGCAGCTTAAGAGAGTGAAAGGAAGAATCTCATGATATCATCAAAGACACAAGAAAAGTCAATCCAACAGCTGCAGGATGAGGCAAAACCTAACAATATTCGAATTATAGGAGTGTGTGAAAGAGCAGGAGATCTCAGAAACGATATAAAAAGAATATTTGATGAAATAATAGCAGAAAATTTCCCAAACAAGGTAAAAGATGCTGAAGTTCAGTTAAGCGAGGCATACAGAACACCAATGATCCATAACCCAAAGAAAAACACACACAGGCATATAATAGTCAAGATCCCAGATATACAGCAAAAGAACACAATATTGAAAGCTGCCAGAGAAATGAAACAGATCACCTATAAAGGAAAGCCCATCAGAATCACAACGGACTTCTCAACGGAAACCATGAAATCAAGAAGAGCTTGGAACGAGATACTACAGATTCTCAGATAAAACAAGTTCCAACCCAGACTGATGTATCCTGCAAAATTATCCCTCACATTCAATGGAGAAATAAAATATTTCCACGACAAAGAACAACTGAAGAACTTCTTGAGTGCCAAACCAGCATTGCAAAAAGCACTAAAAGATATTCTAGACAGAGAAAAAACAGACCACAATCCCAAGAACAGCGATAGAAATAACTCCATAAACAGAACAGATAATTAAACAGTCAGGAAAAAAAGGAAAACTTCAAGTAAATAACATGATTAGAATAAGCCAACATATAACCATGATAACCATTAATGTAAATGGCCTCAACTCAAAAGTCAAAAGGAAAAGACTGGAAGACTGGATTAAGGAACACAATCCAACGATATGCTGTATACAGGAAACATATTTTACTCAAAAAGAAATCCACAGGTTGAAAGTTAAAGCTTGGGCAACAATTCTCCATGCAACAGGTCATCAGAGAAAAGCAGGGGTAGCTATTATGTTTGCAAACAATGTAAACTTCATACCAAAAACAGTCAAAAGAGATAAAGAAGGCCACTACATACTAGTTAGGGGAAAGCTACAAGAGGAAGAGGTAACAATCCTAAACACTTATGCACCAAACAATGGAGCACCTAACTTTACAAGTCAAATCTTAACAGACGTAAAAAATCAAATAACTAATAACACTATTGTAACAGGGGGCCTAAACACCCCTCTGACGCAAACAGACAGGACAACCGGACAGAAACTCAGCAAAGAAATAACAGATCTGAACCAAAACTGTGAACAGATGGACTTAGCAGATGTATACAGAGTGTTCCACCCCACAGCATCAGAATACACATTTTTCTCAGCGGCACATGGGTGTTTCTCCAAAATAGACCACATTCTAGCCCATAGAGCATATCTACCCAAATGCAAAGGAATTCAAATTATCCCATGCATATTGTCGGACCACAGTGCAAAAAAATTGGAAATTAATGACAAAGAGAACTCCAAAAACCACATAAACACCTGAAAATTAGACAACAACCTACTGAATAACCAATGGGTCACACAAGAATTGAAAGAAGAAATTAAAAATTACCTACAAATAAATGAAAATGCAAGTACAACATATCGGAATCTGTGGGATGCAATAAAAGCAGTCCTCAGAGGGAAATTTATAGCAATGAAATCATATACAAAGAAAATAGAAAGAGAGCAAATAAATAACCTAATGATACACCTCAAAATCTTAGAAAAAGAGCAACAAGCCAAACCAAGAGCCCAAAGAACGGAGGAGATTATAAAACACAGGGCAGAAATTAATGCAATAGAGATGAAGAAAACTCTACAAAAAATTAGTGATTCAAAGAGTTGGTTCTTCGAAAGAGTAAATAAAATTGATAAAGCCCTAGCCAACCTTATCAAAAAAAGAAGGGAAAGACCTCAAGGTCATGCAATAAGGAATGAAAAAGAGGAACTCACTACAGATCCAAAAGAAATACAAAAGATCATTAATACCTACTTTGAAAATCTGTATTCCCATAGGATAGAAAATACAGAAGAAATGGACAAATACCTAGAAAGGTACAAATTGCCAAAATTGAATCAGGAAGACATAAAAATCCTGAATAACCCAATATCAATTAATGAGATTGAAAACATCATTAAAAATTTACTAAAAAAGAAAAACCCAGGCCCTGATGGATTCACAGCAGAATTCTATAAAACATTTAGAGAAGATCTAATGCCAACACTCGTCAAACACTTCAATGAAATCGAAAAGGAAGCAACTCTCCCCAACACATTTCTGGAGGCAAGTACTATACTGATACCAAAACCAGAGAGAGACCCAACAAAGAAAGCGAGCTACAGGTCAATCTCGCTAATGAACACAGATGCAAAGATACTCAACAAAATACCGGCAAATAGATTACAGCGAATCATAAGGAAAATTATACACCACGACCAGGTAGGATTCATTCCACGAATGCAGGGATGGTTCAATATTTGCAAATCAATTAATGTAATACACTATATTAATGCAGTCAAAGAGAAAAACCACATGATCATCTCAATAGATGCAGAGAAGGCTTTTGATAAAGTCCAACATACATTCATGTTAAAAACCTTAGAAAAAATAGGAATAGATGGCCTCTACCTCAATCTGATCAAAGCCATCTACAACAAACCAACAGCCAACATCATACTAAATGGAAATAAACTGAAAACTTTCACTTTAAAGTCAGGAACAAGACAGGGATGTGCATTGTCACCACGCCTATTCAAAATAGTTCTGGAAGCACTAGCCAGAGCAATCAGACAAGGGAGAGAAATAAAAGGAATAAGGATAGGGAAGGAAGAAGTCAAACTATCACTATTTGCAGATAACATGATACTGTACATGGAGGATCCCAAAAACTCCACAAGAAAACTCCTGGAATTTATTGACAAATTCGGCAGCATAGCCGGATACAAAGTGAACACCCAAAAATCAATGACATTCCTATACATGAACAACAACCAGACTGAGAGAGAATTTGAGGAAAAAATACCCTTTACAATAGTAATCAAGAAATTGAAATACTTAGGAATCAATCTAACAATTATGTGAAAGATTTATTCAGTGAAAACTACAATACTCTGAAAAAGGAGATTGAAAAGTATTTCAATATATGGAAAAACATACCATGCTCATGGTTAGGAAGAACTAACATTGTAAAAATGGCCATACTACCAAAACTGTTGTACAGATTCAATGCAATTCCCATCAAACTACCGTTAACATACCTCACAGATCTAGAGAAAATATGCCTCAAATTCATCTGGAACCAGAAGAGACCGAGAATAGCAAAAGCAACCCTGGGCAATAAGGACAAGTCAGGTGGAATCACAATCCCTGACCTGAAATAATACTGCAAAGCTACTGTAATAAAATCAACCTGGTACTAGCTAAAAAACAGACCTGAGGATCAATGGAACAGACTGGAAGATGCAACCACAATGAAAAACCCACTGAGCTACCTAATATTTGACAAAGGCGTCAACCAAACACAGTGGAAAAAAGAAGGCGTGTTTATTAAACGGTGCTGGAAAAACTGGCTTGCCTCTTGCCGAAAACTGAAAATAGACCCCAGTCTATCACCATGCACCAAACTCAGGTCAAAATGAATCATACACCTCAACATTAAAACATCAACTCTAAACCTATTGGAAGAGAAAGTAGGTAAAAATCTTGAAGACATAGGAGTAGGCAGAGAATTCATGAACAAAAACCAAACTGCAAGGGAAACACTTCAAAGAATCAATAATTGGGACCTCATCCTACTGAAAAGTTTTTGTACATCTAAAGAAATCACCAGCAAAGTAAAAAGGAAACCCACAAATTGGGAAAAAATCCTAGCTGGCTGTCCCTCAGACAAAGGTCTTCTATCTAGAACATACGAAGTATTAAAAAACATGTACCTGTCCAAATTCAAAGACCCAATCCAGAAATGGGCATCTGAGATGAATACACACTTCTCAGACAAAGAAATACAAATGGCAAATAAATATATGAGAAAATGTTCCACATCCTTAGTCATTCGAGAAATGCAAATAGAAACAACATTGAGATTTCATCTCACCCCAGTAAGACTGGCCAGTATGAAAAAGTCATCCAATAACAGATGCTGGCGAGGCTGTGGAGAAGTAGGGACTCTATTACCCTGCTGGTGCCAATGCAGACTGGTGCAACCCCTGTGGAGAGATGTTTGGAGATTTCTCAGCAAACTAGGTCGAGAGTTTCCATTCAAACCAGCTATTCCTCTTCTGGGTATTTTCCCAGAAGATCTGAAAACATCATATCACTCTGCTATATGTGCACCCATGTTTATAGCAGCACAATTTGTAATAGCTGAAATGTGGAAGCAACCCAAGTGCCCATCCACAGAAGACTGGATTACAAAATTGTGGCATTTTTATATAATGGAATATTATTCAGCTATTAAGAAAGACAGTTTTGGGGACTTTGTAGGCAAGTGGTCAAAACTAGAGTCCATACTCATAAGTGAAATAAATCAGCGGTGCATGTGCTGGCAACGTATTGTATTAGTGGTGTAGGAACCTGAGGGTGGGAATATAAACTAAGAGACATGAAGGAAATCTGTTCAAAAACAAAGAACAGATGAGACAAGGGAAAGGAGAAAAGAAAGAGACAGAAATGCCTGTTCGTATATATGAATATATATATATGCAGGAGGGCTAACATGGTTCTACTATTGTATTATATCTCTTAATGCTGAGGAATAATTGATGACGGGTTATTTGATCAATATTGTATGTCTGTATGTATTATCTTGAACACACACTTCGAATATATCAATATGCAAAGCAGCAACTGTTGGTGTTTTTTGTTTTTTGTTTTGTTTTGTTTTGTTTTGTTGTTGTTGTTTGCCTGTTCTGTTTTCTGTCTTTGGATGTTTGGTTTTGGTGTTTTTATGTTGTTGAGAGGATTAATGGTGTGACCAATTTTGCATGTCTGTATATGGGTTCATATATTTACACTTCGAAGATATCAATGGATAAAGCAATAACCACTGTTGAGACCATGTCACCTTGTCTATAGATCTGTTGTGATTGTACTATTTTTATGCTAATTGGTGTCTGTTTGTTAATATGTTTTTGTACTTTGATTATTAAAAAAAAAAAACAGTTTATCCTCTCAACAACAGAAAAAAGAAAAAGAAAAAGAAAACACAAGAACCAAAAATCCAAAGACAAGAAAGAAAACAGGCATACATCAACAACAGCAACAACATCAACAACAACAACAACAGAAAAAAAAAACACCGCTTGTTGCTGCTTTACATATTGTTATCTTCGAAGTGTGTGTTCAGGCTAACACATACAGAAATACACTATTAATCTAATATCCTGTCATC
>PVLD010034225.1:0-12882 GCA_004027595.1 Dinomys branickii | reverse complement strand
AAAAACCAGAAAGCAAATGCAACAGAACTAAATCTATTCCCAATACAAGCCAAAGGCAACGGGTGGCACTTGAGGACATAGTTTTGGTGAAAGAAGACACAAATTAAGGACAAACTCTGTAGCACAGTGGTTCTAGGAGGTCCCTGGAGTTTCCAAGGTCACCACAAGTGAGGAACCAAGGGCAGGGCACCAGGGCTTCATGGGGCTGGGCAGGGTATCTGCTCAGCACCACCAAGCGACACTTAGCTGCATGCAAGATGGTGCATTTCACGTCGTGTGCATTTTACCATCAAAGGCAAAAAGCACAGGTCTCTGTCCTCTGACTGCATTGGCCATGGCTGTGGGTGACAAAGCCCTTGGCCCAGTGGATGGGGCTGAGGGCTGAATGAAGGTGACAGGCAGTCAGGGACTCTAATCAGCTCAGCAGGGGCGAATGGCACAGAGGGAGAGGAGGATGGATTAGGGACAGCCTGACATCTGACCTTCCCGTCCCAGTAAGCATGTGCCTGTCCAGGTGCGGGGACTTGGGGATTCAGGGACTCCAGCAGGTGGGTGGAACTAAGCTGCTTTAGGCCAGTTGGGCTCTGATCGCCTGCTAGCCCCAATCCTCGATTAGCATTGGTTCCCACCTCCCACCTTCCATCTCAGCCACTGCAATAGCCTGGCCAAGCCCAATCTTCAAGGTGGGTAGGGGCTGCCGGACCCCCACTTGGTGGTTCCCTTCTGTCCCAAAGGGCTCGCAGGCAGGGTGAGAGGTTCGTTGTCCTTGGGGTCCTAGGTGACGTACAGTTGAAAGAGCAGAGGACAGAAGGCCAAGGCAGAAGGATCACATCAAGTTCAAGGCCAGCCTGGGCCATATTTGTCTCTCATCTGACCCTGCACAGTGGCTCCCTGAATGAGAGCTGATTAGGGGCTTAGGGGACCTTTGCTCAGTACCCAGCCCTGGCCAGCCTGCCACAAGCTTCATGACTAGCAGCTCCAGGCAAAGGAGCTGCTTAGCGTCATTTCTCCGAGCTAAAAGTGATTATTCTTTTTGGAATAAAGTGATAATTTACAGTTAATTATTGGAGGAACAGCCGAACTCTTTTCCATGGTAGCTGCTTCATTCCCAATCTCATTTTTGGAGCAAGCATACTGGGACTTGAACCCAGGGCCTGATGCGTGCTAAGGAAGCTGAGCTACTTCCTCAGCCCTGGTTTTTTTTTTCTTGCTTGTGTTTGTTTTATTGTTTTTTTATTTTTTAAGATAGAGTCTCCCTTTGCAGTTCAGGCTGGCCTTGAACTCATTGTATAGCTCAGGCTGGTCTCAAACTTGCAAGGATCCTCTTGACTTAGCCTCCCGAGTGTTAGGACAGCAGGCATGTGCCACCACCCCTGACTTCCAGCCCTAATTTTCAAACATTTTCATCACCCACAAAGGATTTCCTGAATCCCACTAAGGACTCCTCCTTTCCTGAATCCCACTGCCTCCTCCCTGTTGTGGCAGTGACTAATCCATATACTCCATGGCTTTGGTGTCTGGCTTTTTTCATTTAGTGTCGTGCATTAAGATTTAGCCACAGTGAAGCATGGTCAGTGTTCTGTTCCCTTTTCAAGGCTGCATAATATTCCATGGATGTTTAATTCCTCTGTTAATGGACTTGGGTTGTTTCTCCCTCATGGCCTCTCATGAATGGTGCTGCTGTGGCTACCCATGTACAAGCTCTCAGGTGTCCCAGTAGCAAGGCTGTGGCAGTACCCTTTCTTACTATTCCACAGTCCCTAGCCTGGCACCTGGAATTTGGCAGGCACTGGCTGATTTTAACAGTTGTCCTTGCTATGGTACCAAACAGGCTTTCCCTGGCTCTAACCCCAAGCCCAGCAGCTGGGGCTCCCTTGTGCCCCAGGAGCAGCTGTCTTTCTGGGAGCCCCAAAGACAAAGTGGGCACTGAGGCTTTGCTGCACTGATAGAGGCACCAGAGGAGCGGAAAAAGTGAGATCAAGCTCTGGCCCAGTGGTGTCCCGCCATCTACAGACTGTCACCAAGGAGGCTGTGGCCTGGTGGCCCTGGAAGAGGGTGTACTGGAGCAGGCAGGAGAGGTGCCCACTGGCATGGCATACATGTACTCACTGGGCCTCACCCTCCCAGCTCCCCACAAAGGAGGGGTTCTGTTGGGTATGGTGGTGCACTCTGGAGGCTGAGGCAGGAGGATTACTGCAAGTAGAAGACCAGCCTGGGCTACACAGTGAGACTCTGTCTCAAAACAACCCAAAAAATAAAACGGGGGGGGGTCTGAGCCTGACTCTTCCTCCTTCTAGCACCCCTCCTGGAGGTCCTGCCCCAGCTTTGCCCAAGGGAGCAGCAGGCCCTGCACAGTGGGCAGGTGCAGAACACAGAACGAGAGCTGGGGGGCTCCAAGGCTGGTCGCTGCAAATCCTTCTGAGCTGCCCGTCCTCACTGGCTGGCCGGAGAGAAGGCCTAAGTCTGGGCCCAATTAAGGGATCAGAAGACGAAGAGTTTGGGAGCCTCTGATCCCTCAAGGGTATAAAGCGCGCCATCCACAGTGTGCAGGGCCAGGGCCTTTGCGGCCATGGCCCAGCGCTGGCCCCCCCATGCACTCACAGGTGCACAGGCACAGGACGCCCATGAGGACAGTACCCGGGCGAGCGTGTTCGCCTACACCAACAACAACGCCACTCGAGGTGAGTAGACATGGGACCACTGGCTACACCTCCCCAGGGAGCCGCCTGGAGCTGCCACAATGACAGCACATAAAACCGTAGCTATGGTCTTTTTATTTCTTATTTATCTTGGCATTTTGAGTCAGAGTCTTGCTATGTAGCCCAGGCTGGCCTTGAATCACTACGTGGCCTCAAATTTATGGCCTCTTGGGAAGACAGGCATGTGCAACCACACCTGGCTACGTGGATTCAGCTTATGAATTTGTAAGCCACATAAGTTTATCTGTGCAGGCTTTGAGAAATCATCCCCAAAGAGTTTGCCAACTCCCTCTGCACCCCCAAGGCTGCCTAGCAACTTGGGGATCTGCCTGCATCGGGTTTCCCAGAGTCAGAGTCTGGGGGCCTGGAGGCTGGAGGTAGTGGGTCAGACACACGCCTAAGTCCTACTTGGAACCCTGCCAGGCCACAAGTGGGTGGTCCCCTGCAGTTCCCTCTCCAAGCAACTGCCACAGTTGGTGGCCCTAGAGCCCTGGATGGCCCATGCCCAGTGAGACACAGCATTGTTCAGATGCCAGGGTCTGTTGTTTCATGTCAACATCATGCATGGGAGAAGAAGGGTTGCAGTACTTCCTGCCCTTCCCTGTCCCCAAATTGTGTCAAACCTCTCCATGGAGACCAGTGGAGTTTGCACCTGTGTATCCTTCCTCCCCACCGTGAGTTAGAATGTTGCTGTGTGTCATTAGCTGTTGTCATGACATAGATCTACCCACACCTAAACACTAGTCCCAGGACAGTGGCACCAACACTGCTGCCCAGAATGCGTTACCCTGAACCTGTCATCTGTCCGGGCCACTAGGATAAAGAAGCCAGTGACAGGATTGTGCCTCTGGGTAGCTTGGCTCTTGATACCTAGAGGTTTGAATCTAAAAGCCCTGCATCAGGCCTGCAGATGGTAGCAGCAAGGCTCTGCAGGGATCCTGAGGGCCAGCGGACTGCAGACGCCCAGACTCCTGACCTCCACGATTTCCTGGGCTCTGGCTCTAGGGCCTCTGCATCTGCAAGCAGGTGGCCCGGGAGAGGATGCAGCCAGAGTGGCTGGCCACACAGAGGTTCTGTCCCAACTACAGGCCCCTTCGAAGGCCCCAACTACCACATCGCACCCAAGTGGGTATACCATCTCACCAGCACCTGGATGATCATCGTGGTCATCGCGTCTGTCTTTACCAATGGGCTTGTACTGGTGGCTACTATGCGCTTTAAGAAGCTGCGTCATCCCCTAAACTGGATCCTGGTGAACCTGGCAGTTGCTGACCTAGCAGAGACCGTCATCGCCAGCACCATCAGTGTTGTGAACCAGGTGTACGGCTACTTCGTGCTGGGCCACCCTCTGTGTGTTGTGGAGGGCTACACCGTTTCCCTGTGTGGTAAGGTGGGCTGGTTGGCCCTGTGGGAGTAGGGAAAGCTGTGCCCCAGGTTTGCCAGGGTCAAGGTCACAGGGTGGGTACCACAGGCATAAGGGTTCTACAGGCTTCCAACTGAGCCCCGATTTATTTATTTATGTTTGGTTTTTTTGAGACAGTGTCTCACTATGTAGTACAAGCTGGCCTTGAATTCACTGTGCAGCTCAGGCTGGCCTCAAACTTGTGGTGATCCTCCTGCCTCAGCCTTCCAAGTGGTGGGTTTAGGATGTGCACCACCATACCCAGCTCCTCACAGTGAGTCTTTGTCTGGTTCAGAAGTTGAGCAGCTACCAATTCTTCCCATGTTTCTGTGTCACAGATATCCTTGGCCCTCCAGGAATGTTTCAAATGCAAACAATGAGACCCATAGGGTCACAAGGACAGCCAATTATTTTGAAAAAGTTACCAAAGTATTATGATGATGATGATGATGATGATGATTCTTGATACAAAGTCTTGCTATGTAGTCCAGGCTGGCCTCAAACTTGCAGAGATCCTCCTGCTTCTGCTTCCCAAGTGCTGGGATTACATGTGTGTGCCACTACACTAGCTCTAAGGTTATTATTATTAATAATACATAATTTTCCTCAAAACAGACCCTGTCTCAAAAAAAATCCCAAAACAATGAAAAAGAAAATTTCACTGTTAAAAGTATTTACTATTAGAAACATTAGTGACACCATAAAGTTTCAATGTAGTGAAGAAAGTAGGCGAGACTGAAAAGTTGCCACCTCTAGAAAGCAACATGAAAACTGTGCCTTCTCCAAGTGGTCCCATGAGGGGAGCTGAGGACACCGGAGCACTCATCCTGGAAGGTAGTAACCTGAGGGCGCCCCAAGGAGCTAGAGGCCCAGGGCAGCAGAGCCACCCATCCCCTCGCTCTGTGAGAACACAGCAGCCTAGACTCCCCAGCCTGGGCTTCCCTGCCCAGCAGGCACTGAAATCAGAGTGGCTGCTCCAGAGAGCACCTGAGACAGAGGGGGAGAGAGGGATGGAGCCCCAGGGGTCAGAGATGAGGCCCCAGGCCTGCACTGAAGCCTCCTGCTAGGATGGGGCTCACCTTGGATGCTCTGTGCAGGCTCCAAAGCCCTGCTGCTATCCCTGCAGGCATCACGGGCCTCTGGTCCCTGGCCATCATCTCCTGGGAGAGGTGGCTGGTGGTATGCAAGCCCTTTGGCAACATGAGGTTTGATGCCAAGCTGGCCATAGTGGGCATCGTGTTCTCCTGGGTCTGGTCTGCAGTGTGGACGGCCCCGCCCATCTTCGGCTGGAGCAGGTAAGAGTGCCAAGGTGCTGGTGCGTGACCTCGTACGTAGTGTGTGGCTGTTGGGGTTCTGGCCTCCCATGGTACCTTGGAATCCAGGTCATTGGCTGGGTGGGTGTTTCAGTGGTGACCGAACAAGATGGAGCCTCACCTTCCCTTTGAAAGAAGGGGTGCACCAGAGTGCCGAAAATATCAAGGGAGCAGAAAGTGGCAATAGCTGTGTGACAAACGCTATAAAAGTACCGAATATCATAGTGGTAAATTGCATGCTATGTGTATTTTACCAGTACAAATCCAGGCGTGGTGGTGCACACCCATGATCCCAGCACTCTGGGAGGCCAAGACAGGAGGATTGCAAATTTGAGCCCAGCCTGGGGCAGCTCAACAACTTAGTGAGACTCTGTCTCAAATGAAAAATTGAAAAAGGGCTGGGGATGCAGCTCAGTGTGAAGGCCCCGGGTTCCATCCCCATTTCGGGAGAGAGAAAAAGAGAGAGACAGAGACCTAAAAATGAACAAACACTTATCAAAAATCATACCCAAGGGTTCTTTTGTCATGGGGCAGAGGCGGTACCTGCGTGTGACAGTGTGAATACAAAACCCACAGGGTTGCAGGCCTCCACCTGAGACAAGCCCCCGCTGATGGGTGGGCCACACTCTCTGCAGGTATTGGCCCTATGGCCTGAAGACATCCTGCGGACCCGATGTGTTCAGCGGCACCTCATACCCTGGTGTGCAGTCCTACATGATGGTGCTCGTGGTCACCTGCTGCGTCATCCCTCTCAGCATCATTGTGCTGTGCTACCTGCACGTGTGGCTGGCCATCCGGGCGGTGAGACCCCTAAGCTACCCCTGCCCTACCCCAAGAACTGTCCAGCCAAAGAGGAGTAGGGGCCGTGGGGGGACTGTCCCTGATTCCTGGGGGACCCCACAGGGACCAGAGATAGCTCTCCCACACACAAGTGCCTCGGAGCACCCTTGTCCCGAGCCCCCACCTCCAGCCACATGGGAGAGGGAGGCTGCATCTCCCCTAGTGGTATAAAGTGTCCCCGGGCCAGCCAACCCCCAAGATACTCGCTGCTCTCAATGTTAACTGTGGGGACCATGCCCACGATTGTCCAGCAAGGACTTGAGAGTTCTCTAAAGGCCATCACATCCCCACCACACCTCACCCACCTCACCTGCTGACAGAGACACAGCCTGGAACTGGCTGCAGCTGGCAGTCACAAGCCAGGACCCACTTAGCTGGGCCCAGGCATCTGGCCTCACAGGCCTCCTGCACACCATGAGGCTGGCTGGCCCCAGCCCCCTGCCCACAGGTGGCCACCACTGCTCCCAGAGCTGGAGGCCTGGCGTCCCCCTGGGGACCCCGCCAGACCCTGCCTTAGCCAGAGCCACCCCCCTTTTCCACCGAGTCTGCGCTCCTGCCTGTCTTTGTGTTCTGTGGTTTCTGTGTGCATGTGTATGCCCATGCATGTGTTTAAGTGCCCCAAGCATGCCTGGCAAGCACTGCACTGTGCAGCAAGACACCCCAGCAACCTGCTAAGAGCAGAGGAGTTGCGCAGGGGACATTGGCAAGGGCCAGAAGTGGCAAAGGCCATCTTGAGTCTGGCTTTGAGGCCCACCTGGAGGGCCCCACTCTGACCATGGGTAGAAGCTGACCACCCCTCTGTCCAGGTCACCCTCCTTGTGCCACCACAACTCGATGCTCAAGAAGCAGACTCCTAGGCATGTCCTCAGTTAGTGGCCTGGCTCCCACAGGTGGCGAAGCAGCAGAAAGAGTCCGAGTCCACCCAGAAGGCTGAGAAGGAGGTCACCCGCATGGTGGTGGTCATGGTCCTAGCCTACTGCCTCTGCTGGGGGCCCTACACCTTCTTTGCATGCTTTGCCACTGCCCACCCTGGCTACGCTTTCCACCCTCTGGTGGCTGCCCTGCCAGCCTACTTTGCCAAAAGTGCCACCATCTACAACCCTGTCATCTATGTCTTCATGAACCGGCAGGTAAGCAAACTTGGAATCGCAAGGAACTGAGCACAGAGCTCTCAGAGCACACCCATGGGAAGGAGCAGCCGCAGGCTCAGCTACCTCTGGAGTGTCTTGCTGCCAGCTCTTCCTTCTCCAGCCTGTGGGGGTCCCCTGGTACAAGCGTTCTGTCCTAGGCTGCGCTCATGCTTACAAACCCCAGTTTCTCCACACTTGTTCTCCTGGAAGTACCCGCAGCCCTCTGGGCTGCCCTGACCTGGAGCTGGAAAACCTGCATAGACTTGTGGGTTAGTTGGGGTGGACATGCTGTGGTCTTCCCCAACAGCAGCCACCCTGACCCAGCAAGCAGCCCATGAATCCCAGACCCTCCTGGGTGGTTATATGGTGTTTCCTTTTTATGCACGTGAGTTAGGGTCTTCTTGTAGTCCACACTGGCCTTGAACTCACTACGTAGCCCAGGCTGGCCTCAAACTTGCAGTGAATCTCCTGCTCGGCCTCCTGAGTGCTGGAATGACAGGTGTGCACCACTGCACCAACCTTTTCTTTCTTTTTCTGTTTTTGTGCTGGGGCCGGAACCTATCCTGGAGCATACTAGGCCAGTGTTGCACCTCTGAGCTGCACCCCAACCACCTCTTCCACCTCACAGCTGCCCCATGGCTCCACCCTGTCGAGTTCACCAAGAGCAGATGCTCTTCCTGACCGCTTCTGAGCAGCACTTGCCCCAGCCCCACCCCTGACTGCTGTCTTCACAAGGGCCTTAGGGCCAGCTGTATCTCAGGAATCCTGAGCTATCCTGGTCACAGCATCTCCCCACTCTTTCCCTCCCCCTTCCAAAAGCCCCTCCGGGACAATGTCTGCACTCCCTGGGTTCAGCAGGCTTCCCAAGGGCCTCCACTGCTCCGCTGTTACTCCATCTTGCCATATGTGGAGGGAAGTTTCTGGTATGGGCTTCTGTGAGGACAGGGAATTTTTTCTTGCTATTCATGACTATAGTAGCCAAGAATGCAGAGCCTGAGTGCTTGGTGAGGTTGATGCTGGTTGAATTCGTACACTGAATTCTTCAGCCGTCCCTGCCAGCTCTGCAGCTGCATCGTCTTGCTAGTGAGCAGTGTGCATTTCTTGTTGACCCCAGCTCCGGTGCCCTTCCCTGTGGAGCCTCTGGGGGATGGGAGGAGCTGAAGGCTGCCAGAAATGGGCTGAAATACGAAAACACTGTTCGGCTGTGGGTTTCAAAGCTCTGTGGTTGACGTGGTGCTGCTGTGAGATGTAACTTAGAGAGGAACAGGCCGAGATGTCGCACCAATGGTCATGAGTAGAGCAGATCCTGCTAGTCCAGGAAGAAGAAAGGGAGGTGGCTACACTGTCCCTGACCTAGTCCTTATCTTGAGGCCAGCCATATCCTTGTTCTCTAAAATGTCCCCAAGTGCTGGGCATGGTGTGCATGCCTATAGCCAGCTACTCAGGACCGAGACAGGAGGATGGTGATCACCATGGCGATCACCCTGTCTCAGGGTTCTAAGAAGGCTGGGGGTGGAGCTCAGCAGTAGAGCTCTTGCCTTGCACAAGCGAGCCCTGGGCTAGAACCCGCAGGACCACCAGTGCAAATAGATGGGTTCAGACGCCTTGTTCTGGCGCCATGTTTGCACGCTGTGTGGCTGATCTGGGAGCCACATGGCAAAATGCTGCAAACTAGGAGGCTGAGACAACAGAGATCAAGTCCCTCTCAGTCCTGCAGGCCAGGCTTGGTTCCAGAGGCCCTCAACCAGCCCCATGCCTGTGCCCACTGCTGGAGCTTGGGGCAAGCCTTGTGCTCCATGTCTGTTTCTTCCCCCCATGCCTGGGTCATGGCACCCAGAGCCTCCTCTCCCCAGAAGAGCAGGGCCTCAGGTTCTGTGGCACTGGGAGTCAAACCCAGCAGTGCTGTGCCACACCGCCTCAGCCTCCCAGTGTCATCTTAGCACAAAGACCATTTCTATGGGGGGTGCACTCGCAGGTCCTGTGACTAGGGCTTGAGCACAGCAACCACCATCAACTGCTGAACTCAGTGATGCAAACGACTGACCATCTTGGCCCTTCCTCACCCCACAGACAGAAGTGAGAGTGGGAGGAGGAAAGGCATTAGGTCACCCAGGTGACACTTAAGAGTGTCCCAGGCCTTGCCTTCCACACCCTGGCCTGGACCTGCCTGCTGTACTGAGTGACACTGTCTGTCCTTCCAGTTTCGAAACTGCATCTTGCAGCTTTTTGGGAAGAAGGTTGAGGATAGCTCCGAACTCTCCGGCACCTCCAAAACAGAAGCCTCCTCTGTGTCTTCAGTGTCACCTGCATGAGGGCTGCCCCCCACCTGCCCGCCACGGCTCTAGCCACCTCTCCCCCTTCCTTTCTGTCCCTGTGAAATAAATGTAATTGCTTTTTGCCAGAACCAACCACATCACAGGCTGCCACTGCTATGTGGAGCCCTGAGCCACTGGGTTCCAGTGGTGCGGGGTCTCAAGGGGGTGAGGGAGGCAGAGAGTAGGGTGAACAGACTTTAATCTCCCTCAGTTCTATGCCTCCAGGTGGCAACATGGGAGGAAGCACAAGGCAGGCCTGTGTCTGCTGGTGATGGGGGAATCAGGAGGAGACAGCAGGAGGAGGGAGGGGACAGCAAATTCGGGCAGGTGGCACTCCAGCCCCATGAGGTCCTCCTTATGAAGGCCTGGTGTTCTTGGCACCCATCCTCCACCTGGAAGGGATCCACACCTGCCAGTCTGCGGTGGCAATGGCATGTCGCTTCCGCCAGACCAGAGCCCCAAGAGTGAGCAGCGTGAGCATGGTGCACATGTGCAAGTGTCTGCTTGCCTGGGGCAAGGGGCAGGAGCATATGGTAGACACACACGCCAGGATGGCACAGGTGAGGACCGGCAGCAGGCTCATGAACTGCAGCAAAAGCTCTCCAGGTTGGCTCCAGAGCCTCGCTGTCATCTCCACCTGGGTGGCTTGATGCAGAGCCTCCAAGTGGGCCAGCCGATTCTTGAAAGCCTCCATAACCTCCTGTAGGCGGCAAACACACACACACACACACACACACACACACACACACAGTGCCTGCCAAGTACTGCAGGGACTGAGCACCTAGCTGAGAGGGGTCTGGCCAAGGATAGGAGGAGGAGGACGCATGGGTCCAAAGAGGGTGTGGAGAAGGAGGCCAGGACAAGGCGGGAGTTCTTGAAGACCCTTCCTGCACCGGCAGCACTAGTGTCTTCCTCGGGGAGTGACAGTTCCCACCCCAGCTCTTCAGGCCACAGCAGCCAAGCTAGCAGATACTGGCCTGGGCACAGAGAGGAGACCCTGTAACAGCAAAGGTTCCAGCCTTCAGGGTGGCAGGGAAGGGACCTCTCACCCATATTTCCTTGGCCCGTTCATAGGACAGGTAGGCCATCTTCTCTTCCATGCAGGCCAGACCCTGTTGGAAGTGGTAAATCTCATCCCGATGCCTCTGCAGGTGGCCATCTACCTGTTCCTCCACCAGTGCATGTCTCAAGAGCAAGAGAGATAACAGCATGATCAGGATTTCAGGCTGCTCCTGGGTTTGCAGTTACCCTGCCTCCTTGCCCCCTTTCTCAGCTGGGCCCCATCAAAGAGGCCACCTGCTGTGGGGCCACCAGGACACCCCAGTCGCACATCTGTCACAAGCACACTGTCAGCTCAGTCTTCCATCTAGGGTCTCTCTAATAACTGTGCTGCAGAGCTTAACTTCCACAGTGCAGGTGCTATCCACGATGCAGAGCTCCCAGGCCTGGCATTTCTTCAATGGAAGATAACATAGTGCATGATGTCACTGGCTTGCAATGTCCAGACAGATTCGAGGCATGAGGAGTAACTGCTATTGCTCTTCGGGTTCTTTGGGGTATGATGAGACAGCAGGGATGGCTGAACAACTCTGGAAATCTACTAAAACCCACTGATTGTACCTTCAAATGGATGAGATTGATAGGGCATGAATTATATCTCAATACAGCTGTTATTTAAACAAAACAAAATCCTGTGTTGTAGTAACAATTGTATAACTCAGTATGTTTAATAAAAACCACTGAAATGCAGTTAACATGGTGTATTTTATGACATGTAAATTATATCTCAATAGAGATTTAAAAAAAACACAAGCAAAACACCACCTGTTGTGTCTATAAACACATGAGCATTCAAAGTATGAAAACATGCATGGAAAAAATAAGCAAATGAAGCCAGACATGGGAGCACATGCCTGTAATCTCAGCACTTAGGAGGCTGAAGCAGGAGGACTATGTCAAGTTCTAGGCCAGCCTGAACTACATAGGGAGACCCTGTCTCAAAAAACAAACAAATGAGGTCAGGGAGGCTAATGGATGAGGGTTGCGGGGGTGCCAGAGCCCCAACTGAATGCTTGAAAGTTTCTTTTATTTCTTTGCTTCTTTTTGAGGCTCTAAGGATCAGACCCAAGCTTTCATGCATGCACAAAGAGTGGTGTGCAAAGAGATGGGCAAGCAAGGACTCCAATCTGGCCCGCCCCAAAGACTTGTCAAATTCCCACAAGAAGCCCAGCTCTCGTGCTGCAAGGCAAGCTGTCAAAAGCCGGCCACAGTGCTTTGGATCTGAAAGGTCCCTAAATGCTCACTGGTGTGTGGCAGGAGGGGTCCCTAAAGCAGCAGTGCTCAGAGGGGGCCTTGGGAAGCGCTGGAATCCTGAGGACCCTGAGCTCAGCACTGCATCTTCCCTGCAGGAGGGGGGGATTTAGTGGGCTATCAGGAGGGGTGGGAGGAGCCTACTGGGAGGAAGTAGGTAACTCCGGGTTATTTCCATGCAGTATTTTGTCCCCTCTTGGTGACCCTCTTGGTGAGCAGCTTTCCTCTGCCAGGACCTTTTGGTGACCCTCTTGGTGAGCAGCTTGGTGACCCTCTTGGTGAGCAGCTTTCCTCTGCCAGGACCTTTTGTCACAAGCCCAAAGGCAGTGGAGCCCACAGTCAAAGAAAAGCCTCTGAACCTGGAGCCACAAGCAAACTTGCTCCTTTTGAGTGGATTGTCCTGAGGATACTCACACCACAATGGACAGCTGACTAGCTAAGGCTGTGCATCAGAAGGGTTCACTGGCATGGTGCCAGCCCCTCAAATAGATTCCTCAGTGCCATTTTTCCCTTCATAGGAGAGATAAGGCCACAGAGATTCAGGATATAAATTATGAAGCATGTATTTATGAATCTCACTAGGATGAACATGCGATCAATCAACAGTTGCATCATCAGGAGATCTATAAGAATGCAGGAATAAATGCTTGAATAAGACAAGGTATTAATAAACAACGTAGTCTTCTTAATTTTCAACAGCTCATGTTTGCAGTACATGATGATGACATTCAAGTTGGGGAGTCAGTACCCGTACCAAGCACATCTCAATTCATTTCAGCTGTCGTTTCCTCCCTCCATCCCTCCTTGCTCTGCCTAACACATGGTTTCTCCTAAAGAAATCTCTCCAGCCTTCCCTCCTCCGTCCCTCCCTTT
>PVLD010034224.1:0-12882 GCA_004027595.1 Dinomys branickii | reverse complement strand
TCCCTCCCTCCTCCCTCCCTCCCTCCCTCCCTCCCTCCATCCAATACAGGATTCCCAGGCTGAGGTCTGCCAGCTTCCTGGAAAGAGAAACTAAAAATTATTTTCACATTCCTACTCTCTTTGTTTCATGGAGATTCCTGAGAACCTTGGTTGTGAAAGCACCCATGCGCTCAGAGCCCAGCAGCTGGCTCTGGCCTGGCACACATACACTGCCCAAAGGTTACCACTTCTTGAAGGACAGATTTGTTGCCATGGAGAGGGACGGGCTAGTAGGAAGGCAAGCTTGGAGAAATTTTTAGTGTTGAGTGTTTTTTAACTCGTAACTGGCAGCTGGCTTTGCAACACTTTATAAAAATAATCACAGTAGAGAAAAATCAACATGAAATTGTTGCTAAGAAGTTGTATATAGGCCACAGATTAAAACTAAAAATTTGAAAGGAGGAAAAAAGTCATTCTGATTGAAATAAAAGAATCTGTGATGACAGTGCCATCAATTCCCCCGCACCTGAGCAAAATTATACTGAGTAATTCTAGGAGGAGAGAGACAGTTTAGCTTCCCATTTTCCCCTGAAAGATCTGTTGGTACTGTTTTTGTGAAACATACAAAACCAAGCCTAATATAAACACTTCTATTAGTGCTACACTGTATCAAGCCCTTCAGTTCTGGCTATGTACAGGGTTAGTACTGGGGATTCCCTTTTTCACACAGGAGGAAACACTGGCACAGAGGAATTAAGAAACTTTCCCAAGGTCACCACAGCCGGAAGAAAAAGAGTCAAATCCTGAACGCAGGAAATTCGATAGCAGATTCATGCTCTTAACCACTGGACCATATTCCCTCTTACATTTTATAACTTATATACTTTAAAACTAACATGAGCTGGGTACCTATCGTCTAGCTTACCAGTAAATGTCTTGGAAGCCCCTGTGGGTCCTTCCTCAGGCACATAACCCAGGTCCCTACTATTCTCCTCCCAAGGTAAGCACGAACCTGAAATCTGGCCACGTCGGGTTAATTCTCTAGCTTCTTGTTATAGTCTAGTATCTACACCCCTGACGTACGGTAGGGAGATTTCATTCCTTTAGCAGCTTTAGCAGCATCACAATCACTCGGATGGTTTGCTAACACACACACTGTTGGTCCTAGCACTGAAGTTTTGACTCAGTTGTCGTGCAGCTAGGGTCTGTCATGTGGGATGAGAATTTCCATTTCTACCAAGTGTCCAGGTGCTGCTGATGCCACGTGGACTGAGTGCCCCACTTTCACAGTTACTCTGAGGTAGACCTAGGGGTGCAGCCGCTGCGGTACACCTCACGACTGTCCAGCCCTACCAGGTGCCTCGCTGTGCTCAGCGTCTCTTACATGAGCACTTTCTACACACCCTTGCTGTTATTACTGCATTTTAAAAATGTTTTTTCTTAAAAAATTCTCTTGATTATGAAGGTATAATCCCATATATTCATTGGCCATTTCTCTTCTTCTGCACAAGGACTATATAGTTCTCTAATCATTTCTTCCTTGTGTTTTCTTTATTGATCATGAGAGTTCTTTATATAAAATGAACAATTATCTCTCTTCAGTTACACAAGTTGCAAATATCTCCTCTCAGTTCATGAACTGTCATTTTAATGTCTCTGTACTGTGTTCTGAAGAACAAAAGTTTGTAATTATAATGCAGTCAAATTTATCAATCCAAAAAATTGTCCTTTCTCTGTCTTGCTTAACAAATCCTTCCTTATTCCAAAATAGTAAGATATTGTCTATGCTATTTTCTAAAATTTGTGTTTTACATTTGTCTTTATCTGGATTTGATTTTGGTTTATTTAATGAGGTAAGGAATCTTAATTTTTTCTATTGTCTTAATTATTCTACCTTAATCTTAATAGCTAATAGAGCAAGACCTGTACCTCCCTATTGAAATGTTACAAACATTCTTCATATTTTGTTCTTTCACATGCCATTTCAATCAGTTTGTCAAGTTCCATGAGTAGTATTTGGGGTGGATCAATATATGTTGCTTGTTTGAGGTAGGTCTCACTATGTTGCCCAGGCTGGTTTTGAACTTGCTATGTAGATAGAATAGGCTGGCCTGAAACTTGTGATCCTCCTGAGTTGTACGTGATCGTGCCCAGCATGAATCTTTATAATGTTCTACCTAAAGAAATATAATATTCATAAGATATGCTTCTAAATGAACCAACAAATTAAATTATTTACCATTTGTATCTTGGTTCAATTTAAGGAATTTTAATTGTTCAAGAAAGTACCTCTACAAAGATAATGTGTTCCCTTCTGCTGTGTGATTGATGAACTATTGTCCCAGCCTCTACTGTAAGCCACGAGACTGAATGATTGCTGTTTGTCTCGGTCAGGTCATGCAACACTGCTTAATGAACAACGCCATAGTTGTAGAAACACACACACCTGTGAGGATCATCTGGATCACAGTTAGGAAGAAACTGAGTGATGGCTTCTGCTACTTCTTCATTTGATAAAACATCCCAAAGTCCATCCGTGGCCAAGATCAGCACATCATCTGCTCCGTGCTCGTATTTGGAGAGATCATAGACTCTTACCTGAAATGAACAGGAGCATTATCTTGAGAAATAGGAAGCTCAAAATTTTTCTGTCCCTAACACACTGAGTCCTCATTCTGGTGGTTTTCAGGTATAAGGTGCTTGACTGTATAGCAAGCTTTATGGTCAAGGGTAGTCCTTTTCTGAAACTTGTACAAACACATGGACCCAATACACAACTGTGCATGAACTGACGAGATAGGGTTAATAACTGATGAGAAAAGAATTGATTGAAATGTAACACTTGCCATATAGGTGGAATGATGACTTACAAGTTGATATTGTGCTACTAAGAACAGCAACAAGGGCTTTCCTTGCTGATCCTCTATGCATATTCATTCAGGAAACATTATTAAGGGCCTACCTTGTGCCAGGTACTATAAATAAAAAAGAAGTAATTGATTTTCCCACTTCAGAGGAATTCCTAGTCTGTAGTGGAAATAAAGCCAATTTTGAATCTATAGTAACTGCTCAGTAAGTCTAGGATTAAGGAAACATTCTTTATTTAATGCACTCATTTGAAAGCCTTCTCGCCTTCCAATTAGCTAATGGCCAAGCACATGGCCCACACCCATGTGAAAAGGACTGAGCATATATACTGCCCTGACTCTTAACATCCTCTCAAAGGACAGGCTCACTGAGTGCTAAACTTACACTCTGGAGAAGGCAAGGAGAAAACAAAACAAAACAACGAATTGAACCAGGAGGAGGGACCTGAAGTTTTTAGCAGGTAGAATGTCCCAAGTGCCAGAACTCTATGCTCAAGCCATTAAGCGCTGTCTGATTTTTGACCCGCACCTTTGCTTTATTTTCTATGGCTGCAGGGTTTGCTAGAACAGTGCTTCTCAAAGCAATCAGTGGAGGGTCCTGTTAACATGCAGATTCAAATTCAGTTCTAGGTGGGGCCCGAGTCTGCAGTTCTCTCAGATAAAGCCGAGGCTGCAGGCAGGTCGATGGGCTACACTTTGAGTGGCAAAGAGGATTCCCTCCTAGGCCAGATTTGTAGATAAGGAACTCAAGGGCCCTGTGGATTCTGATGCCATGCAGACTGTTCATAGAGTAGGCCGCACAAAGGGCAGAAATGTCACTGCTGGGCTTCCAACTTCATGTCCTGGGTCACTGCGTTGTTTCTAGTATGCCATAACTTTACTTGGGAGAGATGGTTAGCTTCCTCTTGGGGCATATATCTGTAGCCAATTTCTGTGATAATTTGAGCTCCATGCAATAGAAGCAACAGGAAGTAGAGAGATACAGATGTCAGGTGGTCCAGTCTGATACTGCAGTTAAATATGAGATTCCATTTGCCTTCTAGCTCCTTCTCACAGAGATGTTGTCAGGTCTGAAGCTCACACTTATTTAATTTTAAGAGCAGGGGGACAAATTCTCTTTGACATGCTTTCAGCTGACCCAAGAAATATGACAGGTTAAGTTACCGAGACAGAAGTTGTCCTACCTAGTACTCAATGGAGATCTGGCCCAAAACAATGCTGACTGTGAGTTCATACACACGTATCAGAAAATTTTACTCCCCATTCCATGAACAAATGAAACCCTTCCTGAATTCTGTTCACATCTCCATTCACAGTGCACTAATGCAGTTTCATTAGCTAACTGAAAATCCCTTTCAATATCATTGTCCCCATAATTTTTATGTAAATAATAAAAAGCTAGTAGCAATCCCATTCCCTGAGGCACTCCTCAATTAACATCCTGTTAGGATTTTACTGCTACCCTTTCTTTCCTGCCCTTTAGCCAATTTCCAAAGGACGTTGCCAACTTTCCACTTACAGCTTGCGTCTTATACATTAACCTATGATGCAGAGCATTTTGTGAAAATGCTTTCAGAAAAATTGAACTGTCAAGCAAGCCATCCCACTGCTGGCTCATCCTCCCCGCTGCAAGGGCTTCAAAGGATCCCACGGGCTCCTGGGCCCTGACCTTGCCTCCTAAAGCTGTTGCTGGCCTTTCTCAATCAGACCACACTCACCTCCCAAACTTCCCTGCTCAATTCCTGAAATAGCTTAAAGTTCCTGAAAGCCCCACAACAAACTAACAGGCTTTGAGGCTTCCCAGGACGCAGGCATCTGAAAGAGTCTCTGCAGGCCCTGTGGGGAGAGGTGCACATAGAAACTCCTTTGTGGGAAGGAGGCTGGAGAACGTAATCATCGCTTCTCAGGTCCCTCCCTGCTTCTCATCTGCCAAGAAAGGGAGGAAAAGCCCACAAAATCCCCAGGAGTCTTGCAGCTTCTGAGAGCAATATACATACAGCTGTTCTCTGATTTATGATGGAGTTGTGTCCCAGGAAGATAATCCTATCATTCAATTGAAAATATCAGGAGTTGAGAATGCCTTTAGTACTCCTAGCTCACTGAACAGGACTGGCTTATCGATACAGTACAATGGAAGATACTGCCTACTTTCCTTTGGGCCTGTGTGGTTGACTGGAAGAGTGGCTCTCTGCTGCTGCTGAGCAGAACTGCGAGCAAGCACCATATCGTATATTTCCAGCCTGGGAGAAGATCAAAATTCAAAATACAGTTTTTACTGAATGGGCATTGATTTTGTCCCATCACAAAATAGGAAAAACGGCAAGGGGAAGCATCCAAGTCAAGGGCCATTTGTAACCTCAGCAGCGGAAAGATGGGACCTTTTGGACTCGCCTCCCTGCTGCCATCATGGCTGTAAGAGTCCTAGCTATGTGCCAAGCTCTGGGGAAATGGTGACCAAACGGACAAGGTTGCTCAGAAGTTCTACACTAGCAGGGGAGAGAGACACAGATCACAGGGACAGAGGATGAAGCGAAGCAGGACGAGGTGTGTGACAGTCACTTCAGATGCGCACCTCTCCGGGAAGGCGACAGCTAAACGCTTGCGGGAATTGCCCTGGGTGCCTTTCTCTTATCTTCCTTTGGGTATCTGTTAATCTGGATTAAGAGCTCACAGGAGATGGAGGCGGAAGGAGGATTGAAAGGGCTTTTCCCACCACAGTCTCAGTCCTTCAAGCCCACCAATACAACATTCCCTATCTGTAGGTAGGTGGGGTTACCTGTCTGTTTCTTCATGTAACTAGTTATTCTGAAATTTTAGTATGTTTAAGAATCAAACAGTGCGCTTAACTTTAACCGAGTTAAGATTCAGGGCTATTACATTCAAAACTGTGCAGATCTGAGCTGGGGCCCAAGCACAGCATAAATAAGGACCTCATGTAATTCCAGCGCACGCAGTGGTGAAATTTCACCTTGAAAAATACTGACATAGGTAGCAAACTCTTGCAGAGGTATGGTCTGCCTTCTCCTGTATGTTCGTGCACACAAAACAGAGCCCAGCCCTTGGTAACCACTCAATAATCATGGGAAGCTTTTCCCTACAGGATAGTTGCCCTCTCTAGTAAACAATAAACTTCAAGGGAGCCAGTCACCCTGGCCTCCAGTCTCCAGTCAAGCTGTGGAAACCAGACATCCCATTCTGCATTTCTTCAACGGGCCTAGAAGTGTCTTTGATAGTGTAGGACACGTATTACTCCAATCTCAGTGAAATAAAGTCGCTGAGATGACAAATAAATAGGGGAAGAAGGAAAAAAATTATACCCATCAGACCCACTGGGAGGATCCCCCCTTTCACGGTGACCAAGCAGATTTAGCTCGATTAACTCTGACACCTCCAGATAATCACTAAAACACAATGTGCTCATGCCTAACAGCGGTAGCCATCCGCTACCCCTCCTCAGTGCAGCTGCCCACGAACAGAAAACCACCGAGTCAGGAAGCAGGAACGAGCCCGGTGGCAGACAAGGGCCTTGGCTAATGTGCCCTGAATGAGCCGAGTGCTGACTCCCACAGGGCTCTCAGCTCCCCAGCACCTAGCGATGTCCTTCATGTCATCCCAGCACCTACTTTACACAGGAGCTGTGACAAGCAGCTCTTTAATACGGCACCTCCCCTTGGTGCTGAGCTGCGGGCTGCTGCTTCAGCGTTTGTCTGATGGAGCGCTCTCATCTTCGTCCTATTACTGATGATATTTCGGCGGCATGTTAAGAGAGCTCATAGGACTGTAAGCTGATGCTGGTGTCTTGAAGCTACTTTTAAAAAAGAATCCATCAATTCTCTGTTCACCAAATCTCTGCTGCTTTGCTGGGATGCTCTCCCAGCTTTTACATCTTTATCCGCTCAGCAAATTCTCCAAGCCTTTTTTCCCCCCTTTTAAGGACCCAATGGAAGATGACAACGAGCCCATGTAGCTCAGACCTGGCTTTGTGGAAGTAAAACAAACAGCAAGAAAGGCCTTGCTTCACGCAGGTCTCTCTTTCTGTGCAGTTCTGTGACTTGGGAAATGCCACTCCTTATTCTGAGAAACACGAAAAGAAAAATAAAGAGTATTCCTCACAAAGCTGTCAGAAGACCAGACAAAGCTGTGTGGAAGGGAACCCCAAACCCTAATGCAGCGTACACGACGCTGTGCGGCACTGATCTCAGGGCAGGAGCAGCAGAGTAGGCTGGAGGACGAGTGGGCCCAGGGAACCTGGGGTTCAATTCCCAAAGCCTCATTCAAAGTAAGAGTGATCAGGACACGAAAAAGTGTACTCGGAAGAAAAGTGTACTCGGAAGAAAAGCCAAAGGTGGCTCACAGGTAAAGGCTGTGGTAGGTGGGAGGAAATAAGAGTAGGACATTGTGTCTCCTTGACTCCATGGGGCCAACCCCAAAACTCAACCTTACAAAGAATGTTAAATGTGGTGCTTCTGCCGGGAGGGAAAAGATCACTGTCGTATTTCCTTGCAGGGCTAGAAAGCAGGACAACTATTTCAGAACTGGCATTCTGACACATCACCAAATATGCATTCGAATTCTCTGCAGTGATTTGGTATCTGCCCCATGAGGTCCCATGAAACTAATGCTGGTGGCAAGAGACTTAGGTTGAGCCTCACCTTCACCTCTGCCTTTTAGGGGGCAGGCAGAGCAATCAGTCATTCGTAATTTCAAAGTTTAGGGACCACCTTCCAGGAATAGTGAACGGGAGAGAAGGACCAGTTCCTCAGATGGAGGGTCCAGGAGGAAGAGCCGGACATCACACGCCTTCCACGTGGAGCTGAGTGTCTGGGCAGCTTTAGCTAGTCAGGTTTAGTTCCAGAGCTGGCTTTCTGCTGGGCAGTGGTGAGGGCTGAAGTTTGGCTTCTCACATCTTCAGGAAATGAAAGGTTAGGACTGGACATGTTTATGGCTCTAACATTTTCCGACTCTTTGATCACAGGAGATTAAATGTTGATGTGACTGGCTATGTGACTGCAGAACATTTGGACACAAGTGAATCAAGTGACATTTAAGTATTACAAATATGCTGGCTGCTCATACCACCCCAAAGTAGCTGGCTGTTCTGGCTGTGAGTATAATCTTATACTTGAAAATATACCACAGATATTCTTGAGGGTTTTTTGTTTTTCGTCTTTTGGAGTCCTCAGACAAAGTAAATACTTGACTTTGGAGAGTGGAAACAATCTAGTAGCTCAAAAAGCTTATAAACCAGCTAAAACATGAGTGGTGAGGTAAAGCCTGGAGTTGTACCCAATACCTGACTGCTATAACATAAAGCTTCCATTGCCTCTGTGTGAGACCTGCTATTTTACAAGTCCATGGGGCAGGCTACAGGAAGCTCACTTATAGGTTGGGACATCTCTGTGATACACTTCTTTCTCAGGGTTTTCTGTAGCTTATTCACTACTAAATCACAGGCTCACTGAACGAATCAGTCAATGGATAGGCTTGAATCTAGTGCAATAATAATGCAAGGAAGAAGTCCACTGTCACTGACGTGTCTTTTTGCAGATGTAAGAGTCAGAAGAAAACCCAGCCTGTGAGAATGGGAGCAGTGTAGATGGGTTAAGTTGCCTCAAGTTCACTCAGGATGCAGCCAAGGCACAAAGGGAGTGACCTGATGTCACTGCTCGCCTACAAGAGGTTTGCTTTGTGCTTGTTTTCCCAGCATAATTGTTAACTGTGTCCCCCTTGACTATCAGAAAAAAAAAGTCATGGTTGAGGGTACTATGCGGACCAGCTATAGAAACAAGGAGATGGTTACTACTCTTTAAGTCTATGGCTGTCCTGTCTGGACAATGGGACTGAAATAATCACACTATTTCATAGGACTCTTCATGATGGTGGTTCTTCAGAGACCTCAAGTGAGCAAGTGAACAGTTATAAATGAACGGGAGATGTGATCACACCGGCAAACTGTGGGGTACTTTCTGTATGGCAGAGTCAGTGCTACTGATTGCAGTTGTTCTGGGAGCAAGAAGCCCAGGTTGCAGTGCACTTGTGTTTAGGCAGAGAGTGTCCCTGATCTTCCAGCCCAGCACTGAGCTGCATGTGTAGGAAAAAAAGCTCAGTGAGTTCAGGACTGGACTAGGGATATCTCTCCAACATACATTAGGACTGTAAAACCGAAGTTCCTAAAACACAGTAGATAATGGCAGGGGGTAGTGTTTCCTATGGTGGTCTTTGGGTCACCTACTTTAGAAGTGTCTAAAAATGTGGAGATTCTTAGGATCTACCCTACACCTAGCATTGAGATTTTCAGGAAGTAGATTCTAGAAATTTGCCTTTTGGAAGTAACCTTTCAAACTATTATTATCTATAATAAATGAATAGAAAAGTTTTGCATGTTTGCATGAAATATTCAAAAAGATGATTACTTTTCTGAAATGGACCAGAGGTTGATGCTCTCTAATGATGGCAGAAGTTTGACACAAACTTACAGATTGGCTTCCATTGTGAGACCACAGATTTTATACTTCCAGGGGAGTTTGTGTGTGTATATGAAGAACGAATCTCAAATTTGGATTTGTTCAGATAGCTGTTTGGCAAATCACAAATCAGTGGCTGAAGTTACCCTTGTACATGGGACACAGATGCTTACATTTATACAAGCAATTTCTGCTGCCCCTTGAGTTAAGGGATGGAGAAAGTTGCTTCTGTACAGTTATAGTATGTGATGTTCCCAACACATTCAACGTGGTGGTGCTTGGGGCAGGGGAGTGTACCCCCCATGGACACCTAACTTTAACTGAGAACTCTGACCTATGAGATACTGCAGAGGTATGAGATTTAAGTGATTAACAACTGTCAAATATGACTTTTTTAGGCTATCAAAGAAACCTTAGAACTTATTTTTCTTTCATACAGATGGACCTATTCTTTGTGATACCTGAAGTTTGTATGACTTCGCAGGTTCTCTCTAAGAAAAAAGATACTATGTAATTACGAAAACAAATTTGGGTACTAAGCTGAGTGTTTATTAAGAATGAGAAAAAAAATGACAATAAACTACGTGAACCTTGGCTTCTAATTCTTTTACCAGAGAAATGTTTATAAAAATGCTTTCCGGTTGCACTTTCCTTTCTCCTCTCTATGTGGAACATTCTACATTTTCCAAGAAGAAGAACCCAGAGGTTCTAATCCAAGTAAAGGAGTTTGTCTCTTTGTAAGTCTGCTGTTACATAGCAAACTAGATTGCCTCCTTCATTAGCTAAACAACTAACTCATCAACTTGTAGTCGTTTGGACTGGAAAGACAGATGATTATTACTTCAGTCCGCAAGGTTTCACAGCAGGGAGGGCATTTCTATAGGAAGGCTGTGAAAGGAAGTCTCCAAGATGACAGGCATCAGTCCTTCCTTCCTCATACATGCTCGCTGCTCCTCATGTCAAGAGATGGCTTCCAATTCCCTGTCCTCAAATGTGAACTGATTTCCTCAACAACAGAATGTGCCAGCAATGATGTCTTGGGACCTTGGAGCAGTGTCTTAAGAAGCCCTGGAGTTTCTGCCTAGGGCCCTGGAACCCCTTGCTTTTGGAATAGTTTCTCTCAGAATACATGCTTTTGGATAGGCTGGTGGTGGTGAGCCTGCAGCACGGGAGCCACAGCGGGCTGTCTGTATTACTGAAAGCTCTTAAGAGGCTCCCCGTCACCGGGATAGGCTATGTACTGCTGCCTCAGTTAAACTCTCAGCTGACAGCCAACATCAACTGCCAACCATCAAAGAGAACCATGTTGGAGTTCCAGCTCAGCCCAATCTTCAGATAAATCTAACCCTACTGACAGCTGATTGTGATCAAGCCGTCTTTGACTTGCAGTTCAGCCCAGTCTTCAGATGAAACTAACCCTACCAACATCTGACTGTGAACATGTGAAATATCCCAAGGGAAAACCATCCAGCTAGGCCCAAATTATAGGCCACAGAACTACAAAGGTCAGTGGTAGATTGTTGAGGCCCTAAATCTTGGAGGTTGTTTGCTTTGTAGTTAACAAAGGCACACAGGAATTTTTAGTGGGATAAGACATCATGATTATAAGAAGGGAACTAGTTAAAGTTTTCTCTTTGGTCGCTATTTGTGCATAAGTAGCATTACCCTTTCTTCCTTCTTCCAGAAGGTGAGAATGCTTTTTTTTTTTTTGTACCAGGACTTGAACTCAGGACCTTGTGCTTGCCAGGCAGGCATTTGTGCCGCTGAGCTATATTCCTGGCCCCTTCCTGCAGGTGAATACTAGGAAAACTTCCCTCTGACGGGAGTGGTGGTGAAAGACTTATCCACAACCGAACCATGGATAAGTTTAATTTGGGGACTAGAAGAGAAGAATGAGAAGTCTATTTTAACCTTAAATCCAAACTATGATTTCCAATCTAACTTTATAGCAATTGGTTCAGAAAACTCAAAGGAAAAGATTTAAAATTATTTTTCTTCATATCCTAATGAGTGTCTGCTTCCTTTCTTTTAGGCTAGAAAGCAAAGTCTTTGTATGTACATGTGTATGTGCATTGAATACCAAACCCAGAGACTCACATGTTAAGTACACACACTAGTTTTGGGTTGTGGACAATCCTAAGGGAGAACATTCCTGCTCTCACTGAGCAATAACTTCAGCCCTGTGTTCTTTCCCTTCTTTTAATTTTGCTCTGCTTCCTCCTCTAAATTAAATCTACTGTCTGCTTTTGTTGTTGTTTCTTTCTAGACAAGTTCTAAGTTAAGTTGCCCAGGCTGGCCTTGTATTTGTGATCCTCCTGCCTCAATCTCTCGAGTAGCTGGGACTATTTGGTATGTGCCACACCACATCCAGCTACAATCAATTCATGTTACATTAAAAAACAAAAACTTTCCCTCAGATATAACTCCTTTCAGTGTTCATGGCCCCTATCCTAGCTTAATTCCTCACTGTCATACAGTTTCTGCCCTACAATGGTTTCTCTGTCTGCAGCTCTTCATTCCTTCAGGACCTCTGGATCTCCATGCTGTTACAGGCTAAGAAATCCCTTGCATGTAGTTTAAGGACTTGCTATGATTTAGGCTAAGGATGACCCCTAAAACTCCCATGTGTTCAGAAGGATTCTGGAAGGTGACTGGTTCATGCAAGGCTATAGGTGAATTTGACGTCAGGAGGTGGGGCCTGGTCAAAAGAGCTGGGTCACTCAGTGCACAAGCTGGAAGATCAGACCTCCCTCCCTGACTCTTCTCTTTGCTCTCTGCTTCCCTGCTGCCAGGACATGACCAGTTTTCCTCTGCCAAAGCCTTTCCAGCATGGTATTTTGCCTTGGAGCCAGCCGACTATGGACGGAAACCTAAAAACTGCGGTACCAAATAAACTTTTCCTCCTTTAAATTGTTGGCAATGGGTCCTTTTTGCAGAGATGAGAAAGTAACTAAAACAGATTTTGGTACCAGGGAAGTGGAGTCACAACTGTAACTATGTGACTATGTGGTTTAGAAGTCTTTGGGCCTGGTTCATAGGAGGAGTTTGAAAAAGCCTGCAGATCCTGGCTAGGAAAGCCCTAGAATGCTGTAAGTAGAGTCACATGGGAGATTCTCACTGGGGTGCAAAAGACCAGAAAGCTGACAATAGTGCAGACTGTAAAAATCAAGATTAGGAGGTTTCGCCTGGGGGAAGATGGCGACCAGGTGAGCAGCAAGGGAGCGAGCCTCCTTGATAAACACCACCAGCTTGAGACAGACTTGGCGAGCGTGAATGCCGGGACCTCGGCTGGGAAGTTTAAACTGGGCGTATTTCTCTGAGATGCCGGGGGAGATGTGGTAGGGCGGACCAGGCTGCCGGGGCGAGACGTGGGAAAGTCCCAGACGCTGGGAGCCAGGGACGATCCCCGCGGGGAAGAAGCTGGGATCGGTCCAAGCGCCGTGGGAGCGCGGCCGCCTCGGGCCCTCCTGCCTCCCGAGCCGGTGCAGCCCCCCGGCGGCTCCCGACAGAGATCGGCTTGCTAGCGGCGGAGACGCCCGGCAATCCCACGTTTCGCGCGTGTCGGGCGAGCC
>PVLD010034223.1:0-12883 GCA_004027595.1 Dinomys branickii | reverse complement strand
CTAAGCAATAATCGAAGACAGGATATTAGATTAATAGTGTATATCTGTATGTGTTAGCCTGAACACACACTTCGAAGATAACAATATGTAAAGCAGCAACAAGCGGTGTTTTTTTTTCTGTTGTTGTTGTTGTTGATGTTGTTGCTGTTGTTGATGTATGCCTGTTTTCTTTCTTGTCTTTGGATTTTTGGTTCTTGTGGTTTTTTTTTTTTGTTTTTTTTTTTTTTCTGTTGTTGAGAGGATCAACTGTCTGACTAAATTTGCATGTCTGTATATGGGTCCATACATCTACAATTCGAAGATATCAATGGATAAAGCAACAACTACTGTTGAGACCATATCACCTTGTCTGTAGATTCGTTGTGATTGTACTATTTTCTATGATAATTGGTGTCTGTTTGTCAATATGTTTTGTACTTTTATGTTTCTAAAATAAAAAAAAAAAAAGAAACAACCCAGATGAAGTAATGTGTGTGCTATGATTCATGGCAAAGATACTTCTATGCATTTGGGGAAGAAATAGAGGTAATCTGTTTAAATGCTTCATTGCAGAGTTGACACTTCTGCATGTCATAAACAATCATTTGAAGTCCATATTCAAATTCACTTTTTCAATACACACTAATCCTGAATTTAACTTCCTCCCTCTTCAAAAATTCATGTTTGTGGAAAATCATTCAGATCTGGGTTGGACCACCTGCAATCCACGCAGTCAGGAGGGAGATGCAGGAAGGTCATTGTAAACTCAACTGTGTCCAGGACCAGAGTAAGTTTAGGGCCTTATTTTAAAAACAGGAGTACTTGTTCCAACATCAGCCCTAAGAAGAAATTTATGAATTTAGACCCACTGTAGCTATTGTATGGAGAAAAGTCCCAGATATTGACAGCAAAGCCATCCTTAATGTACTTCTGTATCTGCTCTTTGAGTTACAATCTCAGCTCCAAGTGGCTTCTGTGCACACTACTGAACCTGAGCCCTCCTGCTGGGAGAGTTGTGTGCAGACCCATATTTATTTCCCCTCACTCTGACTCTCACACCTGAAAACACAGCCATCACCTCAAGTTTTAGACAATCCCTGGCATTCATCCTAGTAATCAACAATAAGCCCTTCATAGGATCTGCATATTTGCTACCATCAAAATGACTAATGGGTGAGAAACACTTCTCCCCTTTCCTGAAAACTGGAGGACTGATTACACCCAGATGTTGTAAAGGTGAGTCAATATGCTGTGCAGGGGAGTGTCAGGGTCCCCTGGGCTGCACCAAGCCTATCTTACAGTCTCAAAACTAGCTATTAGTGTAGGGCATCATTTATTTGCAGCAAAACTCACTTTAGATAACACATCTGATTCTCCCTGTATAACTGACATCAGAGGTTTCATTCTCAACAAACTGACCTGGGCCTTTCAACAGAAATTTTATTCCTCCTGATGTTAGTGTGTGCTCTCTTTCAGAGTGATGTTTTGACCTTCTGCAGTTATCAGTTTCATACCCATTGTGATAGGTCTTTTATAGCTTTCTGATTATCTGTTATCTTCTTACCCAGTTCCACTCTGGTTCCATGGAAATGTTAGCAGTTTCTCACTGGCCCTGCAGCCAGGTCCCCACATTCAATCCAGGTACCCTTTTATGTATGAAGAAAATGTTGGGGTCCCTTCTAATCTGGAGCTTACATAAGGGATGTATGAAGGACATGATTTTTTTTTACTTGATGGTGATTTAATGAGTGAATTAGAACAGCACCACTGATTTATATCAGTTTGATTGAAAAACCTACATTTCATGCCTGTGAAGATACAGAAATATGACAGAGAGGGTTAAGTCCATATGGCATAGACAATGATTCAGTGTGTCAACATACTGTGAAGAAAGCACCATTTCCTCCAATCATCTAATTAATTGGTTAAAAACACTTTTCACAAACCTTGAAAAATTGATGGTGTGAAAGTTTCCCTCCAATATCAAGTTTTAAATTTGGTCTAGAGCCCATTTCAATATCCTTCTATTGTTATTTCTACTAATTTTGTGAATGTAGTCTTGGACTCTTTTTTATTTTTTTACTGTGTTTCTGAAAATTATGTATAATTGTGTGCAGAAATAATCTTCTACCATGAAAGAATTACATGTGCTTCTGCGGAATTCTTGACAGCAGTGACAATTTCAGATCAACTCAGTACAATTTTAAGAAACTAAGTACTCTGTTTGTCAGTAGGGGCTGGATTCCAAATCCTTTCCCTCTATATTTTAAACTCTTTCTTTTTTTTTATTTTAAAAGTATAAGAACAAAAACATATTAACAAACAGACACAAAGTAGCATAAGAATAGTACAATCAAAACTGAGTTACTGATAAGGTGACAGGGAATCAACAATGGTTGTTAGATTACATATTGATAACTTCTAAGTGTATATTCAGGAAAACAGATATAGACATGCAAAATTGATCAAACAATTAATCATCAGCTATTACAATAAAGTGACCTAAGTCAGTAGTACAACTATATTAGATATGCTGCATATACATACATACTTACTTACATACATATATAATTATCCCTTCCTTTTTCATTTCTTTTTCCTTTTCTTCTTTTGAAGGACATGATTTAATGCATAGGTACCTCTACAATTCTGTGACCTTTCTCAAGTCATTATTTCTGTTTCTACATTTCCACCTCTTTATTTGTTCAAAAGAGTTATACTGTGATGTACTTTACACACTTGAATAATGACTTAGCATAAGTTATACTTACACTCGATGGATATAAGAACACAGGCATAGCCAAGTCATCCTCATTGTTATGAGCATAACAATCACATGAGTGGAAGCACTGATCCCTCAGCAGCAAGTCTTCTGTTGCCTCACAGACTGTGATGGTCCATATGAGATGGAAACCTTCACCTTGTACCACAAACAGAGTTGCACCAACTTTCTCTTTACCAGTGTTTTGCATTCTCCTATGTTCTGCAGACCATGCAGCAGGATCTCACAAGTCCCACTGTTCATCTGTGTTCCCACTGATGTACAACATCATAGGTGCCAGGGAAATGTGTGTAGTAGATTTTGGAGTACACCTTATATTTTGTCCTAGAACATGGTGCTATACAATACTTGGGAAAGAACCCACATCAGCTCTTTCATAGAATCTTCAATCAACTTTTCCTTCCACTTCAGACATTAATCGAGTCAATCTCTTTAGCTCAAGCAAGACTGTGCCGTGGAAGTAGAGAGAATTCTTGCCATGCTTTTCTTTTCCTATACCTGGTTTTATTATAGACAGCTAGGTTAGGCAGACTTGTAATAGGCAGTTAGACAGGGTTGGATCTTCAAGGAAGTCAAGAAAAAATATAAAAACCTACCATAGCTGTGGCCAGAGAAACAGTTAGAAGCCAGGCAGCAAGATATCAAAAGGGCCGGTTGTAGATACTCCTCAATGGGTGAGAAAAGGGATAGCACATAGTCTAACAAGCACAGATTGGCATCAGTTACCAAGGTGGGCAGTCAAGACCTCAGACCCGGCACATATCTGAGAATTTTTATATCTCTCCATGCCCCCTCACTACATGATTTGCTTCCCTACTGGATCAATATTACCTAAGCAGTTGTACTTATAATTTTGTTGGTTGATCATAACTACAACCCATATTGTTCCCATGCGGATTTTTCTCTATAGAGCGGAGTCTTAGGTAGTTTACCAATTATTAATATTAGGGCTGGTCTTTTATGATTTGTGTCACATATGAAAAAAACTCATGACACAAGGGCAGGGCTAATGACCACTCTTTTTATTCAAGGGATAGCCTGTCTTAACTACATGAGAAGAACAAATACTTTAGAGAAATCCAAAAGATAGTTTGAGAAACTTACAAGTAACACTTGAGCTGACAGCACCAGGAACTGGCTGACAGGTAGAATACATAGGCTTGGGGATGCTTGGGAACAGCACCAAAGGAAGGAGACTACTATGAAGGAGCTCTGAGAAGGACTGAAATTAAGCAATTGGCTTTCTATATTTATCTGTGAGTCTGTAGAAGATTTAGGCCCCTTGTCCGGAGATGGGTGTTGGACTCATAGTAAATGAACCTCTGTGACTCACTGGTTCCTTCTGAGGCTTGTAATGGTGGGTGAAGCCGTGAAGCCTCAAAGGATAAGACAAAGTCACAGCTAAGGACACCTGGTTCCAATTTCAACTTGATAAAGACTGTAGCTTCAGGCATCTCACTCCTGGGTGAAGATGTTCCTGGAGTTAACATAGTGCTCCTCAAGTAACGTAATGCTTTACTTGGAGAAGTCCTTAAGCTGTTCCCACCCTTCTTGAGTATTGCCTCCCTTGTTCTTTATACATACATACATACATACATACATACATACATACATACATATGGGCCACCCAGAGAAGATCTTTGTCTTTGTCCAGAGTGAATCTTGGAATTCTGTGAGAGGTTTTGATCCTCCTGGAGTCCTGAAATCATACCATTGGTCTCTTATTTAGCCAACACCATGCCTTTGTTCCGGAGATTGCCAACCTGATAATTCTGTGATAACTAAGAGATAATATTAACTTGACCACTTTTGCCTAAGAATAGAGATCTATAATCCTTGGACTAGAAATTTTTAGCCTGAGTGAGTAAGTCTACCTGGAGCAGAAAGTGTGGGAGATGGAGAAGGCCTTCACAGGATGAAAACTTCACTGGGGATGCCTGGAGAAGAGAGGGAAGAGGAGAATTCCACAAGGAATAGGGGTGAGTCTTCCCACTGTGAACAAGCTCTTTGTATCTGGAAGTAAAATGGACTAAAAATTTTCAACCAAGGAGCAAAGATACATAAAGCTGCTTCAAGTTTGCTTAAATACTCAGGGGCCTGTGTGCCAATAAAGGACCTAAAAATATTACATGAGGTAACCTAATATAATTAATGATTTCCTCAGACAGGCACTGTAGATATTGATTGCCGGAGTCTAGCTCTGACCATGGGAACAGGGAGAGGGAAGAGGGAATGAACCAAAGGAAGAAGGGGTTGGGAGGTCTGGTGCAGGTAATCAGAGGTTTGGTTTATTGAGAAAAGCACTGAAGTACAGGTTTGTCAGGCAGGCTGCCAGACCCTTGCCCTAGATACAACTCCAAGGTTTCTGTTTTTGTTACAATGGTTGCTGAGGTATATAATGACCTGTTTAGAACCACTGCCTTTTACAGATTGCTTTCCCACAAGTCAGTCCATTACTCTTCTTCTTACAAGGAAGTTATACCCATTGCCATGGAGAGGTTACAAGGAAGTTATACCCATTGCCATGGGGAGGTCTTGTCCTCGCCTGGTCTGGTACCCAACAATTGATGATTGGGCAACAGTTGGAAAAAAATCTTAAAAAGGTGAACAGTATAGGAAGAACCATTTCCCCTGACATATTCTCAAGCTGGAACTTAGTTTGTTCGGTTTTAATTCTTTTGCAGAGCATATAGTCAATAGACTCTGACTTAGACACAGAAGAAACAAAAGCCCTCCAAACAGAGACACCTAAGCAGGAGCAGGAGACTTTCAAAACAACACCTTATATGGCTCTATCCAGAAACTTACAGAATTTAAAGGTATAAGCAGCCCCAAATGGAGAAATCACTAGTACCCTCACTTGTTTCCCAATTGGAACTCAGTGAAATCATCATAACAAGATTATCTCTCATTTGTCTCTTGAAATTCAGACAATAAAAAACTTAAACAACCTGTTGTTTTTACTGAGGTCCACAGACTATTTGCAGCCAGAATTCTACAGAATATTTTGGATACATATTAATTGATACCATATCGTATCAGGCATCTAGCATGAACATGCCTGTTTCCTGCTCCATTTCTTCATTTTGATGTACATTTTTAAATTCTTGTTTCAGAGCAGGCTCATATAAATAGAATGGGTCCCAATCCGCATCTGGAAATAAATGAGGAGAGGTTTTCTGTGATACGATGCAATGCACTCCTTTGTTGGGGACCACTACAAAGTGGCTCTGAGCAGGATTTAATATTAACCAGGTGGCTTTTCTCACTTAGTTGTGAGTTGTCTGAAAATTAGGCACCTTGTCTGAAGATAGGTAATGGATTCATAATAAGTAAATCTGTGAGTCCCTGGCCAGCCTGAGGTTTGTGAAACTGTGACACCTCAAAGGGCAAGATTAGGATACAGCTGAGGACATCTGGCTCCAACCCATATTAACTTAAAGCAGACTAGCTGCAGACATCTCACCCCTGTTGTGACGGCCTTCCTGGATATAACATAGTTCTATTAAATTAACATAATATATTACTTGGAAAAGTCCTACCCAGATTCCCGCATTTTCTTGAGTACCTCCCTCCTTTGTTTGGAAACCAAATAAATATGGGCCACCCAGAAAAGTCTTTGGCTAAATTCAGAGAACATCAAAGCTGTAAGAGAGTTAGTCCCTCTTGGCACCCTGAAATCATTTCTATTGTCTCATTTATTTAAGCCTTTGCCATCTACTCACTTGGGAAATTGCAGACCTGATCAGCCTGCAATAACTAAGGCTTATTTCACCCAATACTCCTTGGGGATCACCTTCCAGGTCCCTACTAGCTGAACACACAATTGGTAGATTTACTGAAAAGGGCATGGGCGACTATTTCAGAAGATGGAACTCTCATGCAGTTCTTACTCATTCTTCAAGGTCCTAAGGAACCCTTTACACAACTTGCGATTAGATTACAAGAAACCATTCCATTTGCAGACAAGTTTCCAACACACAAGCTGTGCATACTGTAATTCTACAATGGGCATATACAAATGCCAATCAAGACTACAAGCAAGCTTTAAATCCTGTAAAAGTCAACCAGTGATCTGAAGACATATATTTGGGGGTGTCAGGATATTGGAACTGAATCATATAAGTAAACAATGATGGATCAGGTTACAGCTGGTTTTACTAATGCAGACGGGGACAATATAAAATGTTTTAACTGTGGAAAAATGGGGCATATTAGAAAAAACTGTAGAGTTCTTACTGGATCTAATAGGATAGTTGCTATTACTGCAACATGTTGAAGGAATAGGGCCTCTGACATGGAGGGTTTGTGTCTTGCTCCTGAACCCTGTAAAAGGGAGACTTTGAGGCAGATATTGTCTTTCTAAAATACATAGTGATGGTACATCTTTGCCAAAAAATGGGATGAGGGCCTTTCCTCGGGCAAGCCAAACAAACAGAGGAAACAGAACTTGTGAGGCAGAATGTGAGTCAGCTTCATTCAGGGCAAACATGCCAGCAGATTCAACAACAACCTCAAAGGTGTTCCCCAGAGAGATGTATATTCCCTCACCAGAGGAACACTACAAAATGTAGGACTGGATCTTTCTGCAACTTGCAGAGCCACTCTAATTGGGGTTGCAAACATATCCCAGAGTTTGGGGTCTACCACCTGAGGGAAACACTTGGTCTTTTACTGGGAAAGGCTGATCTAAATTTAAAAGGAATTACTAGTGTGCCTAGTGTGATTGATGGTGATTGTTGAGATGAGAAACAAATTTTTTGCTTGTGCTATGAATCTCTGAGTTTTTGAACAGGGAGAATATGTGAAGCAATTTATTTTGTTACATATAGATAAACCTTCCTTCATTAAATATAGACAAGACCCTCAGAGCAAGACTACAAAAAGAGAAATTTATTTTACACAGGAAATGAGTAAAACCAGGCCTATGTGTTCCATAAATATCAATGGAAAATGCTTTCTGGGTATAATAGACACTGGAATGAACATGTCCGTACAGTTTTTAACTCCAGCGGCACACAATAAATGGACTCCTGTGAAACGTCATTCCTCAACATCCCATGATGTTGTCCAACATAGGGCTTGAGAGCTTTGGAAGGATATCACTACAGGGAAATGGGAAGGACCAGTATAGCTAATAAGAGGTTATGCTTGTATCTAACAGGTGATGGATCCTCAAGTTGGCTTCCATCCAGGAATATAGAGGAGGTGGAGACATGACCGATGCAGGAGACAGTCCTGCATGATGGTTCCGCCAATCCAGACCCTGCAGAGGATGAGCCCACCTGACAAAGCTCATCCCCAGGGACCTAAGAATCATCCAAGAAATCTACCACCACCTCCAGAGAATCTTTTGATTGCCTTACTAGCTCTGCTGGCAGTATCCATATGTATAACATCTGCTTCGGAAGCAGAGTATCAGATTTCTGTTCCTAATCCACCATTACTGAGACCCTATACTTGGGAAAATTCTCCAACTGAGATTTATCATGAAGCAGACATGACTGGCTCTAAGTTAGAAAATTAACGTTTCTTATTTTTTCCAAATTCTTTTAAGAGACCTCTGCTAATAGAGCTACAAAAAAAGTTCTGAGTAGGCTTTCTATAGTTACAAACTTAAAAATTGTGAAACTTATTATGATTCATTTGGGCCATAATATGTTTGAATGCACTCTGATTTTACAAGCAAATTGTCTTGTACGTTTTTGTTTGTTTGTCTCTCTGTCCAATCTATAAACAGTTGTTTTATTTGAGCTCAACAATTTTGTTCTTCTTTTTGTACATTGAGATTTTTGAAGCATTTGTCTAAAATATAATTTTGCTTATAGATTAATGTCATCTAAATTTAGGATATGTTTCCACCAAGATTGTCAGCTGGTCAAAATGATGTCAAAATTGGTTTTATAAATGTCATGACATTGTTGTTTAGATGAGATGAGAGTCTCTAAATGTTCAAATTTAATGTGTTAAATATTGGGATTGCTTTTGTTAAAATAATTAAACAAAAATCCCTAGAGTAAGGAGAAATTATTGAACAGGTCTCAAATTAATAGATAAGGCAGCAGCTTCCTGGAAGCATTCTTCCAGTCCTTGTTCATTAATGGCAGTCCCAGTAATCTCCATAGCCTTATGGGACACACTCCAATAAATATTATTCAAAATATATTATTGTTTACACTGGCCATCATCAAAAGTTTAAGTTTTAAAAAAATAAGACAGTAGGATTTTCTCGTTGAAAGATGATATTTGTACAAAACTAAATTAAAAAGTGAAATAATGAAAATTTCTTATTGTTAGTGTCATGGTGTACTAAATGTATTCATGCCATCCAAATATACACTATTCTAAAATGTAAATCTGGGATTGTTCATAGTGATAGACATCTGCCTTTCTTTTCTGCCCCAGATATTTATAATAAGAGGCTCATGTCAAGCCAAAATGAGGTCTTTAATTAAATGATAATTTCTTCACGAAACCTTATGTGATGCATTATGCTATGTATGTGCCATTACACTTAGAAATGCTCAGATATTGAACATGTCAGAAAATGTTACAAATTTCTTCAATGACATCCTATGAAAGACAATAAAATAGACAAAGGATTCTTATGTATTAGGTAGGGATGACTGACTAAAAGGGCTATTCTATTCCAAAATGGAGACTTAAATGTGCTACAAAAATGTCATCATTACTGTTATGCTACACTACTATGTATGGATTTTGATTTCACATTTTCTCTGTAAAATTATATAACTATTGCCTGTTAATATTCTGTAAGGGGCGGCGACTTTTACCACAACATTTTACGATAGACAAACCTCAAAATGTGTCTTGAGAAACATCCTGGAGGGGTTATAAAGAGTTAACTTTGCAGTCCTGACTTTGTCCTGGAATTCTTCTCCTTGCCTGAGTTGTTAAAGTATATATCACTGTGGCCAGAGCCTGATCTGGTCATATGGTACAAGGGAAACAACTGTGGCCAGGCCTAAACAGTCCAATCTATTACCGTGGAAACCAAAAATGCATATAAGGTGAGAACAAAGACAGTTAAGGGCCACATTCTCTGATAGGGAATAGGGGACAATGACCGATCCAATTGGTTCTAAATTAAAGTTAATTAAAACTCCATTTGTTCTGAATGAGTTCTTTGATCTCCTGTGGAGTTCAACCCGCTGGTACCAACTACCTGCCTGGAGAAAACCCACCACTGAAGAATTAACACAAACTGTCAAGGCCGTGGCACTGCCAGTATCCTCAGGGGTGGGGAACTAACTAGCTCTGCTAACATGAGGACACCCACAGCAGTATGGAGAATAAGGTCCATTTACTCAGAGTAAAGGGAGGAGCTCTTCCAAATGAGATGCTCTGGAGACAAAACTGAAGGTGGGGGGCAGACTTGAAGTCAGCAAAGTAGTAATTATCATGATTAAATGTTTGCGGACCTGAAAACTAAGGAGACTGCACAATCATTTGAGTTGTAATTAGTAGTTTCATTGAAAATAATTTAGTATGCAACCCATTATGATATAGATGTACACAGAAAAGTTTGACTCCATGGAAACATAACACTGTGTGATCAGAAACATAGAAGACCCTTAGAATCTCTGTTCCCCTGTGGGAGATACTAATCAACTGGAGAAAAAAAGTCCCAACTTTTTCTCCACCTTTGGTGGGAAGGTGGTTCCTTACACCAATGTGAACTGCGCGCCCCCTGCTGGTCCTGAGTGCCACTGCAGGGAGGTTTGTGTCTGGGCTCCCACCTGCATCACACCACTGTGTTTCTTGCACAGTAATATGTGGCCGTGTCGTCCGGGGTGACCGAGTTCAGCTGCAGAGAGAACTGGTTCTTCGCTGTGTCTCTCGAGATAGAGATGCGGCTCTTCAGGGACGGGCTGTAGTTAGTGCTACCTTCATAGCTTATGTACCCCATCCACTCCAGGCTCTTTCCTGGGGGCTGACGGATCCAGTGCCAGTAGTAGTACCTACTGGTGATGGAGTAGCCAGAGACTGTGCAGGTCAGGGACAGGGACTGCGAGGGCTTGAGCAGGCCGGGTCCGGACTCCTGCAGCTGCACCTGGGACAGGACACCTGCAAACCAGGAAACACTTTCCATCAGCCATCTGCTTTCAAAATTTTCCCATGGACACATGTCTGACATTAAGGACACTCACATTGGGGACCTGCCAACAGGCACAGGAGAAGACCCAGCAGTTTCATATTCTAGACCACAGCTCTGCCTCTTCCAGAGATCTTAGTCGTGTCTGAGGAAGGAGCTGTGAGCCACAGCAGCCCAGGAGGGGAATTTTATGTAGATTTAGATGACAAATTTGCATGTGGGAGGTCCCTGTCCTTTATGGTGAATGAGGCAGCCCAGGGTCTTTCTGGTCCTCCTGCTTCTGAGAGGAATCTCTTTTCCTGAATCAAATGGTGTTTAAGTTTGTGATCAGTGGGACGTTGATCTCACAGCGGAGGAAGCAAGGCAGTGATGAGCCCCTTCCCGACCCCACATCTGCTTCCTCAATCCCCGTCTCCGTTTTTGTGCCACAGCCCGACTCCTCCCTCGCACATGGGCTCTGGTGCTGCTGCTTCAGGACTGATATGAGCACAGCTCCCCCTTCCCCTCCCCGGTCTCCATCCTCTGGGTCTCTCCATGCTGCTTGAGAGCTCGCCTCACCTTCACTGTTGCTGTCAGGAGAGGTCCTCCCGCCTCCTGCTCTAAGGCATCCTGTGAGCCAAGTCCCACCTGACCAGCTCCAGCAGATAATAGATACAAGGATGTGTGTTCTGTGTTTACCTCACACAGATGTTTCTAATCCTTGGGGAAGAGAAGGAGGACATCTGTGTTAACTCTCCTGTAACTGCATGGGTCAGGTGAACACAGCAGTTATTCTGACACAAGTGAAATTTAGAGTTCTGCACAGTTGAGAATGAGTTCTAGTCACATAACAACAACAATTACTACTAGTACTGCTGCTACTACTAATTCCTGTATGAGACTTTGAGGTAAAGAAAGCCATGTGAATTTGCAGTATCCGGAGTAAATATTATGTGCAGAATGCCCAGATCTGGACAGGAAAACACATTTCACCTGATTTTATTTATTTTCTAATGTGAATAATAGGTATTTGTAGTTCATGCACTTGCAAATCATCAAGGACAGTGGTTACAGGCACGCACTACAGCTTGTTACTTTTAAAAATCCCTTTCTGGTCCTCTCCCCTCCTCTTTCCCAGCCTCATTTCTGTGTTTCATTTTTCATTCTTGTTGATATTAACCTCTCTCAGCTCACATGGTGAACATCAATGCTTACATTAATAGAGGTTGTTTGGCTCCTCTAGATGCCTAAAGTTGATGCTACTTATCCCCCCTCCCCTCCTCCTCACCACGCACCCGGCTCTTTGTGCACCTCCTGCTGCAAGAGATCCAGCCCTGTCCTCTTCTCCCCATCCTTTAGTATTTTCTTTGCATAGTGCTTTAAACTGCTCTGGGGGAGACTCTGAGCTATGTGTCTTGAGCTCCCCCTGCTGGCCCTGAGCGCCCTGCAGGTAGATTTGAGTCTGGGCTTCCACTGAAGTCCCTTCACTTTCTCTTACACACTAACACATGTGTCCTTGGTGCTCAGTGTGTCCATTTCTAGATACAGCGTGTTCTTGCCATTGTCTCTGGAGGTGGTGAATGGGCCTTCACAGAGTCTGTGTAGTAAGTGCTACCACCATCACACCTAATGCTGTTACCTACTCCAGACCATTCCCTGGAGACAGGCGGATCCAGCTCATCTAGTAGTCATTGAAAATGAATCCCGGGGTTCCATAGGAGAGTTGCAGGAACCCCTCAGGCTGCACCAAATCTCCCCTGCACTGCAACAGATGTACCTCAGCCTGGATACCTGAAAACACAGAGACATCCTGCTCAGAAACTTTCCAACAGATCTAGAGAAAATATGCCTCAAATTCATCTGGAACCAGAAGAGACCCAGAAGAGCAAAAGCAATCCTGGGCAATAAAGAAAAGTCAGGTGGAATCACAATCCCTGACCTGAAATTATACTACAAAGCAACTGTAATAAAATCAACCTGGTACTGGCTAAATAACAGACCTGAGGATCAATGGAACAGACTGGAAG
>PVLD010034222.1:0-12883 GCA_004027595.1 Dinomys branickii | reverse complement strand
TGCATGTCTGTATATGGGTCCATACATCTACAATTCGAAGATATCAATGGATAAAACAAGAACTACTGTTGAGACCATATCACCTTGTCTATAGATTAGTTGTGATTGTACTATTTTCTATGATAATTGGTGTCTGTTTGTCAATATGTTTTTGTACTTTTATGTTTCTAAAATAAAAAAAAAATAAATAAAAATAAAAATAAAAAATAAAAAAAAAATAAAAATAAAAAAAAAAAAAAGACTGTGGGGAAAAAGGACCCTTCTCCACTGCTGGTGGGAGTGCAGACTGGTGCAACCACTGTGGAAATCAGTGCGGAGATTCCTCAGTAAACTAGGACTAAAGGTCCCATTCAACCCAGCTATTCCCTTTCTGGGTATTTTTCTGGAAAGATTGAAAACATCACACCAGAGCAATACATGGGCCCCCATGTTTATAGCAACACAGTTTTTCCTAGGTAAATTTTGGAAACAACCCAGATGCCCAGCAACTGAGGAATGGCTAAAAAGATGTGGTGTTTTTATACAATGGAATATTACTCAGCTATAAAGAAAGATAAACTCAAGACTTTTATAGGTAAATGGATGCAACTAGAGACCATACTCACAAGTGAAATAAATCAGACCCACATGTGTAAACATCACATTGTCTTCCTAGTGTAAGAACCTGAAAGAGTAAATAACACTTGGAAGGTACAACAGATATTGTGAAAGGGAAAGAACCTGCTCAAAAGGAAAGAACAATTGAGGGGAAGGAGCAAAGAAAGAAAGAAGGGAAAATATATACATACACAAGGTAGCTAAGATAATTGTACTACTAATTTCTATTGGTTTATTGAAAGGAACTGTTAGTGCTTAATTTTTTGACCAGTTTTGCATGCATATATCTGTTAATCTGCACAACTACTTTGAAGATAATAATATGCAATATAACAACCACTGTTAATTTCTATCATCTTGTTTTGAAATTCTGTATTGTTTGTAATGGTTTTTTTGTCTTTTTGAGACAGGGTATCCCTCTGCAGTTCAGGCAGGCCTTTGGCTCACTTTGTAGCCCAGGCTGGCCTTGAACTCGCAATGATCCTTCTGCCTCAGCCTCCTAAGTGCTAGGATTACAGGTGTGCACCACCATGCCCAGCTCTTAATTTTTTAAAAATTCTCTTTAAAATAAAAAAAGAATGTGCCTAAAAGGGAGAAAATAATTCTACTTCTAAAGTAATTTTGCAGCTGGGCATGGCGGTGCACATCTGCAATTCCAGCACTCGGGAGGCTGAGGCAGGAGGATCCTTGCAAGTTCGAGACTAGCCTGAGCTAAAAAGTATGCTCAAAGCCAGCCTGAATTGCATAGCAAGACCCTGTCTCAAAAGGACCAAAAAAAAAAGTAATTTTGCAATGAAATAATTATCAACTTTCTTGGTTTTAGGAGCAATGATCAAGTCAGTGCTTCACATGCATGCCTGTGATCTTTCCTTCTCCAGAGGCTGAGGCAGGAAGATTGCAAAGTCAAGGCCAGTCTGGGCAAGGTAGCAAGATGAAAAGTAAAAAGAGCTGGAGATGTGGCTCAGGGGTAGAGCACTTGCCTAGCATGCACAAGGTCCTGAGTCTGATTCCCGGTACAGAGAAAAAAAAAGAACCATGATCACACTAACCAAGATTATAGTCCTACCATTTCCATGAGGAAATGAGGTACCCACCCCTGGTGATTTTGAATACAAATATTACCTGTGTTGAGAGATAATGGGTTTCTTTTTTTCTTAGGTAATAGGTTAGAAGAGGAGTACAGACACCAACACAACCAACACCGAGGACGGACAGCAGAAAGACAGACCCTAACTAAAGAGATCTCCACCATAGGGACAGTTTTCCTACCCAAACTGATTTTTAACCTACAGCACATAAACACTAGAAACACGAGAACCAAGACAAGATGCCTCCAAAAACTCCTAACTCACCAGGTGTGGTGGTGCACACCTGCAGTCTCAGCACTTGGGGAGAACTGCCAGGAGTTTCAACCAATCTGGGCTACATAGTGAGTTCAACTCCAGCCTGAATTAGAAAGAAAGATTCTGTCTCAAAAGGGCAAAAAAGAAAAACCAACCCTAACTCCTCAGAGCTGATCTCGCGGACTGAAGTAGAGGAATCTATAGGCAAAGAACTCAGAAAAATAATAATCAAAATGTTTGAAGAAAGCCAGGTGTGATGATGCACACCTGTAGTCCCAGCACTTGGGAGGCTGAGGCAGAAGGACTGTTGTGAATTTGAGGCCAGCCTGGGATACAGAGTGAGCTCAAGCCCAGCCTGAGTTGCGTAGCAAGACCTTGTCTCAAAAAGACAAAAAAAAAAAAAAAATTGAAGAGATGAAAGAAGAAACACATAAGCAAATGCATAAGATATTTAATTAGTTCAAAAAGGGTTTCATTAAAAGGATAAAGGATTTTACCAATAAATTGTTCAACAACCTTAAAGAAAAAACTAATTGGGTTAAAAGATAGTACAAAATATACATGACCACCTCAGTAAAATATTTGAAAGTGTGAAGAGAAAGCAAGCACAGATACATGAAAAAGTTCAGCACAAAACATGAGTATCAAACTTGACCAATGTGAGTCAGAGTGTCACAAACAGAAGACAAAATGTATGTAGATCATCAACTCAGTGACACTGGAAAGCTGACAAGACACCAAAAGCTGGATTTAACAACTGCTAGCCAGTTAAAAAACCAACCTCAGAATTATAGGAGCGAAGGAAAACTTAGAAGATGACTCAAAAGGTATAAGGAATTTATTCATTGAAAATAACAGAAAATTTCCCAAATCTAGGGAAAGAATTCAACACTCCAGTATAAGACGCATTTAGAACACCATACAGCCATGATCAGAAAAGAACCTCTCTATAATACAACATAATAAAAATTCTAGGAATTCAACCAAAGGAGAGAACGCTAAAAGCTTTTAGAAGAAAAACAGTGAAGAATCTGTACAGGCAAGTCTCTCCGAATAACTGTGGGTTTCCCAGCACAGACCTTAAGGCCAGGACAGCTTGGAGCTAAGTTTTTCAAGTTCTAGAAGAAAATTATCAAGCTAGCCGTTTGTATGCTGCAAAATTAACCTTCAAAATGAATCAAGAATTGAAGACTTTCCACGACAAAGAAATCCCAAAAAAGTACCTGACCACTAAACCAGCACTGCAGAAAATACTTCAGGAGTTTGAAACTCCATGTCATTTTTAACGTCTTGCTTTGTTTTGTTTGTATTTTGCTTTCATTCTTTTTTTTACTATTCTCTTTAAAATTAAAAAAAAAAAAAAGGGAAACACTGCAGGAATTCTGGGCAGAGACAGGGAGCCCCCCAGCACCAAAGAGCCCGAAGGAAAAGCTACACTGAACTGGAGAGCAGTTAAACAAAAGAAACGAAGTAAATGAAGGAGTGAGCACTGGAAACGCAATATAATGACAGGATTCAGTGAGCACCTTATTAACACACCTCAGGGTCACTGGTCTCAATGCCCCAGTCAAGAGACATAGACCGACGAGTCGTATCAAAAAACAAAATGCAACCAACTGGCTACGGGAGACAGACCTCATCAAAGGGGCACACACAGACTAAAAGTGACAGGATGGAAAACAATACTCCATTCAACTCGAGCCTGAAAACAAGCAAAAATAGTTACCTTATTTTTGGACACACTAGATTTCAATTCAAAACTGATCACAAAAGACAAAGATGGTCCCTACATACTGGAAAAGGGACAATTCAACAGTAAGGATAACGACTGTAAACACCTATGCAGTGAAGGTCGGTGGATCCTAATGGGTGAAGCAAAAACTAGTGGACGTGGCAGACAGACTCCAACAGTCATAACGTGGGGCGTCAGTACCACATTCTCACGGTTAGATGGTTCGACCAAACGGAAAACCAACAAAGAAACATTAAACTAAACCACTGGACAAATGGGCTTAGCAGGTATACAGCGTTTCATTCTGCAACAACAGAATACACATTTTTTCAGCAGCACTCAGAACTTTTTCTAAAATAGGCCATATCTGAGGCCATAAAGCATGCTTAAATAAATACAAAAGAATTGAAATAATCCCATGCATGCTATCAGATCATAGAGGAATGAAGCTTGAAATCAACAGCAAAAGAAGCCGCAGAAACTGCACAAACATGTACAGATTAAAAAATACGTTATTGACTAAGCAATGGATCCGGAAGAAATACGGGGAGAAATAAATGTTCCTAGAATCAAACAAAAGAGGAAACACGGCACACCAAAACCCGCGAGACGCGATGGAAGCAGTTCTAGGAAGGAATTTTGGAGCTGTGGTGCACTCAGAAAAGTCGCGGAGGAGCCCCAAATAAATAACCTAATGGTGCGTCTCAGGGTCCTAGGAAAACAGAAACAACCCAAATCAGAAACTAGTAGAAGAAAAGAAATTATTAAGATCAGAGTGGAAGTCAATTACATTGAGACGAGGGGCTGGGGGTATAGCTCAGTGGCATAAGCGCTTGCCTGGCAAGCGCAAGGTCCTGAGTTCGATCCCTGGTACTGGAAAAAAAAAAAAAAAACTTAAAAAAAAAGTTTACATTGAGACAAAAAATAATGCAAAGAATCAGTGAATCAGAGTTTGTGCTTTGAAAGGGGAAGCGGATCTGGGGGGGGGGCGAGGCGATGTGCGTGCGCACCCACCCCTCCCCCCATCACAAATGCACATTAATCAAAAGGGGACTTAAAGAAAACAGAAATAGAAATAGAACATGGACAAAACCACCAAAACTAGCAACAGCTGTTCTTTACATTATGCGATTACTGACGTTTGTCTCCTTTTTACATTTTTCTTTAAAATTTTTAAATTTCCCATAAAACATGTACCCTTTTAAATCATCATTTTTTTTAAGTTAGTGAAGTACTACAGTAATCCGAATTCTCAAAACTTTTTGAGCTGAGCACAGGTTTATGTTCCTAAAAATTCATGAGAAGCTCAAAGGCTTTTATTTATGTGGGTATAACTGACAATGTTTACCATACTAGAAATTAAAATTGAAATTTTTTTTGAGGTACTAGGCCTTTGCACTCAGCTCTATCCCAGCCCTGAGCTGTATTTTTTATTTTGAGAGTGGGTCTTGTTAAATTGCCCAGGCAGGGGTCCGGTTTGTCATCCTTCTGCCTGAACCTCCCAGGGTGCTGCACTTAGAGGAGTATGCCCCCCAGTTCAAAACAATATAACTTTAACAACTGTTAATGTAGCCAAGTGTGGTAGCACACGCCTGTAAGCCTAACACTCAGGAGGCTGAGGCAAGAGGATTGCTGAGTTCAAGGCCAGTCTGGACTGTATAGTGAAGTCAAGGTGAGCTTCAACTACATATCAAGACCCTGTCTCAAAAAAAATCATTAATCTAAAAGAACAGCAAGAACCTCTAACTTTTCTTCCTTCCTTCCTTCCTTCCTTCCTTCCTTCCTTCCTTCCTTCCTTCCTTCCTTCCTTCCTTTCTTTCCCTCCTCTTTCATTTTTTAGACAAAAATCTCACTCTGCAGTCCAGGCTGGCCTGGAATTCACCAGGTTGCCCAGGCTGGTCTTGAATTCATGATCCTCCTGCCTTAGCATCCTGAATGCTGGGATTATAGGTATGTACCACCACACCCAACTGACTCATGTTTTAACATAAATAACATTTTGCTGAAAAATAAATATTCTCAAGAAAAGCAATCTGAGAGAAGAGTAATATTGTTTAACATTTTTGCAAATCTCTAATCCCTGACCCTCAGAGGCAGTTGAGGACCTCCCGTCTCCTTGTACATTTACTCTGTTAGCAGCACTGTGTCCCCAGCCCGGGAAAACCCACCGTACACTGTGACAGACTTACAGTGACTGGGGCAAGTGACATCTTAGAATGAGCATGAAGATAATTTTGGTGTTAAACACGTCCTAAAAGGGTCCTGGGGACCCCCAAGACTCCCTGGACCACATCCCTGCTTTATACTACACCAAAGACATTCACACACCTCCTTTAACTTGTGTAGAAACACTAAGTCCGGCATGTCTCCAAACAGACAAAGAAACCGAGGTTCAAGAAGCACATCAGTTTATCACGATCACATGCTCAGATTTCTGTCTTTGGAGTCCGGGACTTGATTCCAGATAACCATCGCATCTCCCTTGTCAAAGCTTTTTGAACACACACCTTCATCCAGATAAGCAGCTGCCTGGAATACTCAAAGACCCTTTGCACAATCGTGAGAAGGGCTGATACTTCCACGCTAGAGTAGGGTAGAAAGTGCAGACTCAGAGAAACTCCACCAGGTCTCGACCCACCCCTTGACTCGCTATGTGACTGGACATGCACTTCTCCACCTCTGCAGGCAGCAGGAGCCCTGATCTGCAGCACGGGAATCTTACCTTCCCGAAGGCACAAGATGAACTGATGATTGCCCAAGATCCCTGCCAGCAAGAGGGCTGTCATTTACCAAACACCCCAATCATTTAGAAGGCTCGAATACGGCTCAGGCAAAATGGGCTCTTCTTATGCGCTTTCTCCTTTTGTTTGGTTTCAGTTTTGGAGCTTTGGGCATGGAACCCAGGGTCCTGTGCATGCTGAGTGAGTGCCCTTCCATGGAGCTACATCCGCCCACCTTTTGAGGGACGAATCCTTAGACTTTTGTGTTTTCCCTAATATAGTGTACTTGGAACTTAAGGTTTTTTCTCGATTTTGAGAGCCATTGTAATCATCTTTCCTTTAACTCCTTAAATTTCCCCCAGTAAACTCAGCCCTGAAACAACCTGAGGCTTGAAATGGCTTAAAAATTTGCTGCGCAGAAATCCAGTGACTTCCTTCCATCAACCGGAGGAGAGTCGGGGTCCCCTCCTGCCACGAAACCTACATGGGGACTGGGAAGCAGCGCACACTCCTGATTGGAGCTCTGAGTGTGCTCCTGGATCGGAACGCTTACTGTGCACTGAAGCTCTTTTTTCCTTTCATGTTGTAGTAAAATATGCATAACACGAAGTTTACCCTTGGAGCCATTTTAAGTGTACGGGTCAGGAACATCAAGCGCATTCACACTGTTGTGCAACCTTCGTCACGGGCCCGCCCGTCTCCAGAGCTCATCCTGCAAAACTGCAGCTGCACCCAGTCCGTGCTGACCCCTTCCTCCTGCAGCTTTTGACAACCCTCATCCTCCTCTCTGCCTGGGAGTTTGCCTGGGTGTTTTGGAGAAATGGAACCCCGCAGCATTTGTCTCTTCACGGCTGGCTTGTTTCGCTTAGCGCAGAGGCCTCAGTGTTCGTCCGTGCTGCAGCATGGACCAGAGGTCTTGTAAGTCTGATCAAAACACCCCACGTTACTGTACACCACGTGTTCTCCGTCTGTGCACCCAGGGAAGATATCCGAGGGGCCCTCGCGGCAGCTCAGCCTTTGAGACTTCATTTGCCGGTTCGGTGTCCTGGGCAGCAGTGCGGGGATTGAGCCCAGCGCGTTACCAGTGCTAAACGTGGGCCCTGGCGTGGAGCTGTGCCCTAGACCCCAGAGGAGCTCGCAGATACTGCTGGGAATACCATCAGGAGAGAGAAGCTTTACACACGCCACGACAAAAGAAAAACAGCTAACAGCGGTAGATAGACATCAGAGAAATATGCGCTGAGTTGTTTCAAGTTTGACCAACAAATTCCACCATTGGGGAAAAACAAAATTTCTGTCTTTGTCAGCTTCATCTCTTCTCCAGAGATATTACTGAATCGTAAGTTTCATAAGCCCGCGATGGCCCTGCTTTCAACCTCACGTTCCACATAGCACCTTGAAAAGTTTCTGGAAATTCCACTAACTTATCCACAGATAAACCAGCATAGTGTGCAATTCAGAAATACATTCCTCCAGCTCGTGACAGCCTCACAAGATGAACAAGGCAAATGTTTGCGGAGTTATACAGAGAGATGACATGCAGCCAGATGCAGTGGTGCACGCCTGTACTCTCAGCACTCTAGAGGCTGAGGCAGGAGGATTTCGATTTGGATGCCAGCCTGAGCTACATAGAAATACCCTGTCTTAGAAAACAAAACAGAGTGAGCAAAGGTGGAGGACAAGAAGGTTGACACTTGGGGCTGGGGATATAGCTCAGTGGAATAAGCACCTGCCTAGCAAGCTCAGGGTCCTGAGTTTGATCCCCAGTACCGCAAAAAAAAAAAAAAAGAAGGTTGACACTTTCAGTCACTGGCTCATCAACAGCCAGTAAGGGATCAGGGACACTGCCAGGGGTCGTTTGACACCATCCCTGTGTCCCATCATCTCTCAGAAGCTGTGGATGAGTCCCTGAGGTTGCCAGTAAGCACAATGGTGAGATCCTTTTTTAGTAGTGGGGACTGAAGCCAGGGGTACTCTACCAGTGAGTTACATTCCAACCCTTTTTACTTTCTGTTTTGAGGCAGGAGTTTCACTGACTTGCCCAAGCTGGCCCAGCACTTGCCAACTTCCTGCCTCAGCCTCCCCTATAGCTAGGACGACAGGCATGTGTTTAAGAATATACATTTGGTTTGTTGACGGTTTCTCCTGAGAGCAGTTTTTCCTGTTAGGCTCCCAATGTGAAGGTTATGTCTATGTGAGATCAGGGCTGCTAACAACAATGTTCAGAAAATAACAAAGTGGGTGAAGCCCAGCGGCATGCACTTGTAATCCCAGCTACTCAGGAGGCTGAGGTAAGAGGATCACAAGTTCTAGGCCAGCCTAGGCAATTTAACAAGAATTTGTCTCAAAATACAAAGGGCTGGGAGTGTAGTTCAGGAATAATGTCCTTGAATTTAACCTCCAGTATTGGGGGGGATTGCTGCCTTCACACATTCTTACTTGTTTCCCCTCTTTTTGAACAATTCTGCTAGAGTAACCGTAAGGTAATTTAAATGGTGCTGAGAGAGAAGGCAAAGAGGCCACAGTGGAGAGAGACTTCAGTGAAGTTCTGTGAAGTTCAAAATTGACATCAAGGAACCAACTTAGCTGGTAAGAATGGGCAACCCCAGTTGAGGGGCCCAGGGAAGATAGGAAAGCTTTTGGTCTGTGGGGGTTGGCACCCCAACACCCCAGGGGGGGCCGGATAGGAGCAGAACAGAAGCACTGGTTGAAGTTGGTTGTCCTGGTGCACTCCTGCAATCCTAGCTCTCTGAGAGGCCGAGGCAGGAGGATGATGACTTCCAGCCTGGCTCAGCCAACCTAGCAGCTTAGTGAGATCTTGTCTCAAAATTTAAAGTAAAAAATGAGAAGGGCCTTGTGAAAAGGTCCTAGTTCAATCCTCAACATCACATACACTCACGCACGCACACGAGCACTGGTTGGAACTGGAAGAATTGAACACTTGAGTGCCCCTCTCCACCTACTCATCAGCCAAAACTCCCTCCCCACCCCACAGCAGGTCTCTGCATGCTCTTCTGGGGAAGTGAATAACCAAATCTCTGGATCTGGAAAGGTTTGGATCTTGGGGACATAAGGAACAGGGAAGGCTGGGGTGAGAACCAGACTGAAGTCAGCACCATTCCATGGACGTCTAAGGGTCTGTGGGGACCTCAGCCATGCTCCTCATCCAGACCTCAGAAGGTCAGAGGTGAAGCTTACGCTTGGGCTCCACTTCTTGGTGCAGGGAATGGGTGAGCCTTCCTGTCTGCAGAAATTGAGTGTCCTACAAAGAGGTGCAAAGAAGCTAAGGTCTTCAGTGCAAGAGGAAGCTCACTGATGGATTCCCAGAAAGGGAGCCCGCCAGTTGGCAAGTCCAACACAGAGCGCCCAGTGTCCTCATTCCTAAGGAAGGACACAGTCAAAGGTAATTCGACGCTGGGGGAAAGTCTCCAGCACCGGAGGGGGAGGTTTAAACCCATCAACAAAGACAGGAGAAAGATACAGGAAGATGCTGCAGGTATGCCATCGAGGTCTGTGGGAGCGGAACAGAGACACAGAGAAGTCATTGAAAACAAGCCACGGCTCTGGGAATTGCAAATATAACTATTTAAAATGAAACGCTCTTCTACGAAGGGAAACAAAAATCAAAGAAATTTGCCAATCAGAAACCTAAAGAGAAAATCAAACACAGTCAGGCATGGTGGTGCACGCCTGTAATCCCAGCACTCAGGAGGCTGAAGCAAGAGGATCGCCATGAGTTCAAGGCCAGCCTGGGCTACAAAGTGAGCTCAAGGCCAGCCTGAACTGCATAGCGAGGCCCATTCTCAAAAAGACAGAAAAAGAAAAAGAAAAAGAAAGGAAAAAAAAAGTCAGACAACTGAAACAGGAAATAAGTGTAGAGGGTTAGAGCATGTCCACTCAAGTAAAATTACAAGCCGCTAGAAAAATAACTACAAGTGGGAAAGAGAAAATTAACACAGCAACCCAAGAACATCCCCGAGTTGAAAGACAGGAAGCTCCTCGCTAGGACTCTCATGCACGCTCAGCAGAGTAAAGGCAGAACGGGCAGCCCCGGACACAGCACGTGAACTTGTGTGCACTTGGATTCAACTTGGGAACCGCTTACACTTCTGGAGGAAAGGCGCAGCTTATACGCACAAGACAGAGAATTAGAATTTCGCTGGGCTGTCCCAACGCTGAAAAACCAAAGACAGAGGGGTAAAGTGTACAAAATTCCAGGGGAAGCCCTCCTTCCCCTGGAGGTGTCAGGAGGAGCCACAGCTGCACAGGCCCCACGGCAGTCACGTGTAAGAGGGGACCAAGAACATTTACACAGAGGCAAGGCCTGGGGAGTTTACTTCCCGCACGCCAGAAGCCATTGGAGAGCGGTCTGGGCCGCTGACTAAAGAGGAAGGATCCGGGACCACAGGGCAGGCAAGCCCGGGACAGTGGTGCTGGGACACCCTAGCTAGGCAGGCACACGAGGCCTGATCTGTGAATACACGAGCTAGGGTTAATGACAGCACTTAATTCTACATGTGAGTTCATCTAGGGCAAGGGGTGATTCATGGGTATCTGGTCAAGCACCAGTCTAGCTGTTGCTTCTTTAGATAAGGTTAATATTTATTTATTTAGTCTTTTGTGAGACAGGCTCTCTTTATGCAATTCAGGCTGGCCTTGAGCTCACTTTGTAGCACAGGTTGGTTATGAATGTGCAACCATCCTCCTGCCTCAGCCTCCCAAGTGCTGGGATTACAGGCATGTGTCACCATGCCAGGCAATATTAATATTTAAATCAGTAGACTTTTGATCAAGCAAATTATTCTCTATAATATAGGTGGTCTCCTCCAATCAGTTGAAAACCTTACGGGAAGGGGATTCTGTGTCCCCTGGACTTTACCTATAACATCAGTGCTTTCCTGGGTCTCCAGGCCACTTGGTCACCTGCAGATTTTAGGCTTTCCAGCCCCCAAAAGCATGTGAGCCAGTTCCTTCAAATGAACTTCTCTTCCCCGCTCTTGGTTTTGCGGCCTTCTCTGTACACACACACACACACACACACACACACACACACAATCTATTAGTTGTTTCTCTGAAGAACTCTCTCCCAGAGGTACCGTACATACGAGAAAAAATGAGAGATTAACCTTTGTGAGCATGAACAATGATAGATACAAAAAAAGACAAAAAATGAAGTAGTTATTAATTCCAGGGAAACCACAGGATTATACATCTGCAATGAACACTATTTATCAAGTCACAGGTGGTGGTGTAATCTCACCGTGTTAGGAGGCTGAAGCACAAGGATCGCAAGTTTGAGCCCAACCTGGGCACCTAATGGTCTAACAAAATCCTGTCTTAAAAAAGTGAAAAAAGGCTGCTGGTGTAGCTCATAAAGGCCGTAAAGAAGGAAAACCTTGAGACATTTCTGGCTAAGTGGATGCACCTTGAGACCATACTCTTAGGTGAAATAAATCAGACATATGTGTTTAAATATTGTATTGTTTCTCTGGTGCGAGAAACTGAAAGAGTAAATAAGGACCAAAATGGAGGTAGATATTGGGAAGTGGAAGGAAAATGTCCGAATGGGAGGGGGGACAAGGGGGGGGAAGGAAGGAAAAAGAAACAAAAAGAGGAGAAGGAAGAAACGGAAACACAAACAAGGCGCGGAAGAGGGTTGAAGAGCGCATAAGGGAATGGGGGAGGGGTCAAGAGCCAGGCGTGGTGGCGCACAGCTGATTCCAACACTTGGGAGGCTGAGGCAGAAGGATCATTGCTCATTCGAGCACAGCCTGGGCTACAAAGTGAGCTTGAGGCTGGCCTGAACTGCATAGCGAGAGACCCTGTCTCAAAAATACAAAAAAAGAATCAAGATATATCACATTCAGGTACAAATTCCCTAAGATGAATGTGATCATTATGTATATCAAAAGTGTACCAATAGAGCTGGGCGTGGTGGCCCACAGCTGTAATTCAGGATTTGAGAGGCTGAGGCAGGAAGATCACTTCAAGTTCAAGGCCAACCTGAACTACATAGCGAGCACTTGTCTCAAAAAAAAAGTTTACCAATAAAATTAATTTTAAAAATAAAAAATGAAAGTACAAAGGCCTTGTGTTTAATCTCCAGTACTGAAGAAAAAACTGTGTAACTATTTAGAGAAGGGGGAATGAATCAATGAAGTACAGAAGTGGGAAATATAATCATATTATCTAGAAGCATAAATATACTTGTTAAGGGAAACGGAAAAGAGCTAAGAGAAATTGTCCATGAGTGCAGGGCTGGGGAACAAGAGGCAGATGGGCTCCATGAGGTTCACAGCACGGGCCTTCCTTCCGCTTTTGCTCTTTCCTACAGTTTCCATTGCGCCCCTTCCCCAAAGACCCTTTCTAAAGGCTTGGAGCCACCGTCGAGCTGCTGTGTAATAGCGGACTCTTGAGCTGTTGGGGAGTCCAGGGGCTTTCAGTCCGGCAGAGACTCCGGCCTGTCTGCCTCTGCCCCCTCCATCCGGCCC